>CASHTH010003395.1:0-41946 GCA_030341885.1 Geodia barretti
ACGCAGTACCATAACCCTCTTGTTCATGTGCCAAAGGTTCCTCAATAAAACTTGACTGTGCGGGTCAGATTAACAATTGCTCCTTCTTCAACAGAACAGTCAACTGGTCCTGCTGGTGTCGCATCTCTGACAGGCCACATAGAGTGGAGTAGCACATCCTGGAGTAGAGGTGAAGTGTGCCAGAGAATATACAGGAGATATCAAATGTGACATAATTGTGCAGAGAGATATCAAGAGAGAGCGTCAGACAAACCCTCATACAAGAGATACATAACAATTCACGTTTGGTTGTCACTCCTTTTCTCATAATTTTAACATGTCAGTGGTTTCCATGTTGCACTGCAGTCTGTACTGAGCACCTAGCACCACAGACACACAGTAGTGGCTTGGAATATGGGACACACTGATGCAGTGCATGTGTGGCTCAGTCTTAGTGGCTCGGGAGGAGGATTTAATTAGGGATCCATTAATTAGGAAATGCCATGCACGAGCTTTACACTAGTGCATTATATAATCGTTAATTCCGTCTGAGGGCACTATGTGGACCGCATCATCATAAGATGTGTTCTGAAACTATTAGTGAAGACATGTCAGTCTCTGCAATATGATGCGTGGCAGTTATTGAAACGCTTGCCCTTATTGACAACGTCAGTGCTTAACAACTTAAGCACACTTTTTGGCATAAGCAATTAAAAAAGTGTGCACGTAACAAACTTGATTGGCTGACGGTCCATGGACCAGCACTAAGTGTGAATAGGTCCACCCAAGCTGGGTGTAACCAGCTGTGACATCACTAACCATCAGTATAGTGGAGTACCCCGGAATGTGACTGAGGTCACAGACACCACAGTGACTAAACACCCATCTCTAACCACACACCAGTACACACTTTACAGGTCACATTAAAGAATAACAGCGAACAGCCTACGTACTGAACTTTAAGAGAGAGTTAGTAGGGGCAGGAAGTCTTTTTTATTTTTTTCTTTTTTTTATTCTTGATTTTTTGGGCTGTTATTTATCCATTCCTTTCCCGTGTCTACCCTCTGCTCCCTTTCACTTTAGCTTTTGCTCCTTCGCCCTTTTTTTCTGATACTGCTTTCCATTTTTCTTTCTTCGTGACTTCAATCCCGCTCTCTTGGTTTCTACTACTCTTGCTTTGGTTGGTACCTGTTAGCTCAGCTCGCTTTGGTTTTGTCTTTTCTCTTTTTTCCTATCCGTTCTTTCTTGCTTGGCGTTTCGCACTCACCGCTCGTCCCAGTTGTTTTCCCTTGGTTCTCCCCTGTCCTCGACCTCGCCCCCCTCTGTCTGTTCTCCCATCCTCGACCTATGGTTTATCTTATCGCCTCTCTCCTTCCTATCCTTAGCTTGCTATTGTTCTTTTCTTGGTTCCTCTCTGTTTCTCCCTCTTAGACTTATCTCCTTTGATTCATTTCCGACTTCCTCAATGTCTCATTTGCCTCAGGCCTTTCTGTCCCTTTTTCTCGCTAGTCGTTCCTGCCCTCAAAACCACTCCCCCTCTTTTCGCTTCCTCTTTTCTGCCTTTATACGCTTCATTTCTTCTTCCAAGCATTACCGTTGAGTGGTCTTTCCGTTTTCCTCCCTATGATCATTTTGTCCTTTTTTCTTCTCTCCCTTCCCCAATTTTATCCCATCATGTATGTGTCTTTTCGCATATCTGATTGCTTTTTATTCCCTTTTTTTTGGTCCAGAGGTTATTTTCTTGCCAATGCAGAAGAGAGAAGAGACATGAGCTCTCCAACTGGCTGCAGTCTCATACCTGCAGTCACCATGTGGACATAAGCCTCATGTGTGTCCTTACCCCAGTCATGCTTCAACTGGAAGAGAGACTTAGCTCCTCATACACAAACACGACATAGTGAACACATGTACACGATTATGGTCTCTTGTAAATGATGCTTCACCAATGATGCAACTAGCAGATAGCTGCCTGCTACACATACTACCAGCAGCGATGAGGACAAAGATATCTACAACTACTTGTTTGCACTAGAAAGCGCCACTAGGCCATACTATTACTAGGCCATACCAACCAGGAGTAAGTACATGATAATTTTGTGACACGTTCACAGTAGCTGTGACATGGGTGTCATCAGTACAGCAAGATGATCACATCCCAGAACTACATTATACACATCTCATCTCTCTACACAGAGGCATATAAGAGTATATGAATAACATTATACAGAACCAGTGGAACTAGCAGGTGTTCAAAGTTACACTGCCAGACAAGAAAACGTCGTACCTGTTCTGGTAGTTTGATGACAGCTCCAGCAGATATCAGTGGTCTCCACATCTCTGTGTGACCTTTTCCAGCATAGCTCTCCCCAGAGGAGAGAGAGAGACCAACCTTCACAAGCAAACAGGAATCATTGGGAGTAAACCAGAACTCACAAAGAGTTTACTGATGAATGATATTAACAAATCAGCGTTGACGTGATTAAAGGCATGTTCCCCACCATAGTCCACGTAGAACTAATCTATACAGTATTTAGCAAGCCAACAACTAGAGTCCCTTTGATACTTATTTAAGATTGCTTGTAGTAAAACAGTCAACTACTTATGACCAGTCGAATACGGGAAGGGACATTAATCATGAGGAGGGGAAAAACAGAATACTGTATGCTCATTGAGCAAACCAGACAGTACTAGTAGGTACAAGGAAATTGGTGTTACGTGTCAGTACCGGTAAGCATGTATTTGTTTCCCTATAGAGTGAACCACAGGCTATTCCGAGTAGGAATGAATGTATACTAAATCATTCGAGCAGAATACGTACACAAGAAAAACAATCCATCCACAAGGCCATCAACCTACCAGCACATGAACTATTCCCCATTCTCACAGAAGCTAGCACTAAATCAGTAGGGAATTAATTATTGTTCCACATGTGTCGGGTCGTACACCTTTTTCAGTGACCTGCAAAACTAAGATGATTACAGACTTTAAAGGAAGCTGCGGATAGGGTTGTGGCCAGAGGAACACAGTTACGTGCGACCAGATGAGTTGATGTTCTGAGGTTGAGGTTTATTGTGTGGGTGTAGTGCTGGTCCCAGAGGTCACTCAGGTAAAGTAATGCTATGCAAGCTCATTCCAACATAATGAAAAATGAGTCTTATAGAATTAACCAAGCTAAATCCTACGAGCAAGTAAATACGTACAAAAAAATAAAACAAAAAGTTAACTAAAAAAAAAAAAAAAAAAAAAAAATAATAAAAAACAATGCTGGGGTGGGGGGGGTGGGTGGCGGGGGGGGGGGTGTGGGGGGGGGGGGGGGGGGGGGGGGGGGGGGTGGGGGGGGGGGGGGGGGGTGGGGGGGGGAGGGGGGGGGGGGGGGGGGTGGGTGGGGGGGGGGGGGGGGGTGCGGGGGGGGGGGGAGGGGGGGGAGGGGGGGCGGGGGTGGGGGAGTGGGGGTGGGGGGTGGGGGGGGCGGGGGGGAAAAAACAACAAAAAAAAAAAAAAAAAAACAACATACAACACTAAAAAAACAAAAAACAACAAGACAAAAACAACAAAGGGGGGGGGGGGGGGTGGGGGTCGGCTTTCTTCTTGTGGGGTGGGTTCCTCCTGTTAAAAAACAAAAAAAAAAAACCCATAAACAACACCAAAAAAAACAAATATCCAAAAAACAAACAAACATTCAAACAAAAAAAAAACAACAAAACAAAAAAAAATACCCCAAAAGACAAAAAAAACAAACCAAATTAAACAACAAAAAAAAAAAAAAACATAACAAAACAAACAACAAACAAAACAACACCTTCAAAAAAAAAAAAAAAAAAACAAAAAAAAAAACCAAAAAAATATCCACCACAAGTCTATTTAAGCTTCAACCATCCAGACATGAAACTATTCCCCATTCTCAAAGCAATAATATCAGTGGGGTCATGCCACCAAGGAATTTCTTTGCATTATGCGTCATATGTTGTAAGTCCATTTCAGTGTTAGGCTTCGGCTAAGCCCCGAGAAAAGCATCAGATTGGAAAAAAAAGAGACTTTATCATGTTAGTTAGGTCTATGTATAAAAATGTTGCTTCTGTAATTCTGCCAAAAATGTTCCTCTACTTCTTCATTCGAGTGATGGTCTGTGGCATAACAGACAGTAAGTGTATTTGGTTGCTTTTTTGGGGACTAGGCCCCCTTTCATGTGTCTAGGACTGCCAAGGCCTGACAATGTGGGTGACTGATCACTGAGGCATAATGCAGGGTTGCAGCCGACATGAACTGTGCAGTTTCTGTACACAACTGTTAGACTCCTACGCTACATATATTTACACCTGTCCAGTGTTCTCTTTGCACAATGCACGTGATCACATGCTGCTCAAAGGGCTCTGTAAGGTACGAGTGAATACATAAAACCCTGTTCCTCGACTCACTATACAAAGCGGGATACTTTTCATAATTGATCGGTATAACCAGGTCTCTTGTAAACGGGTATAGTGTGAGGACAATGGTAAAGATTTGTAGATGGCAAGAACGCAGCATTGTAAAACTACAGTGAGTTAGAGGCCATTAATTAACCTTCATGCACATGGACAATGTCTCGGGGGGTGCAACAACATGAAAGTGCAAAAACCTAATTTAGTGCTACTGATGGCTATCTGCTTTTAAAAACATATCTACGTCGTTGAGCCACCGATACCTAAAATAGGTTTAAATGTTATTGCACACAATATGTCTAAGTAACAATCGACCAGAATTGATGTGCTAATATACCTATACTCTGCCGCAGGCATCAGATATTACATGAAAGGTCTGGAGTGTGTGTATGCATCTCCTTCTCTATGTTACCCCACAATGTGGGGAGCCAGGATATTGAGGATAGTATGATTGTAAGTGACCTAGACTCCGTTGACAGCAACACACCCTCTCCCTTGCAAAGGGAATTGAGGTTGTGTGTGGATTAGTACTGTACTACCTACTGCTGTGTATAAATGTTATGGCACAATAGCAGGTAAACAAGCTAATCATATTTTTAACACAAGCTATACCTCGACCAGAATCTGCTATTAGATGTTATATGAAACATGAGTATGGGCTCCAGTGTTTGCCTTCCTACTGCAGTATCAGTGGAGAGGTAACACTTACACGGCTTAGACTAACTAGAGTAATCGTAGTTCTCGGAGCAAGAATAAGATGCGTCAAAATCACGCAAATTTTGCATTCTAAGGTACTTCCACACTGATAACACCTGCACAGTGTGAACATAAGAAGTATGCAGTAATGTGAAGTATAGTGTTTTGCTCTCTGGGATCCACAACATCTCTCCACACATTGTGTTAGAGCCACCCGCCATCTCTGTCTGAATGGAGAGAGCAGTACATATCCCTCTGTCAGCACAGCAGTATGCTGCCAGCGAAGGTCTTCCATATACAGATTATGCCGACAAACATACTTTGAAGGTTTTGATACAATCATCTTGTGTGTCAGAAAGTACATGGCAGTGGGATTTAGGTCGTGGACACACAGAGCACGGGGGAGAGGTAGTGTTGTACCCAGTCTCCCTCTGTAAAGTGAGGGGAGCCAGTGGATATTAATTAGAGTAGTATGATTGTAAGTGACCTAGACTCTGTTGACAGCAACACACACCCTCCCTTGCAAAGAGAATTGAGGTTGTGTGTGGGGCATTGTCAAGAGACCTGGTTATACGCGATCAGATATGAAAGTATCCTCGCTTTTGTAGAGTGAGTCGAGGAACGAGGGTTTTATGTATTCATACGTAACTTACAGAGCCCTTCAAGGCAGCATGTGATCACTGCATTGTGCAAAGAGAACACTGGACAGGGTATATATGGTAGCGTAGGAGTCTAACAGTTGTGTACAGAAACTGCACAGTTCATGTCTGGCTGCAACACTGCATTATGCCCAGTGATCTAGTCACCACATTGTCAGGCCATTGGCTGTCCTAGGACCATGCAAGGGATCCTAGTACACATAAAAGGGATCCTAGTCCAAAACAAACCCAACAAAACACACTTACTGTCTGTTATGCCACAGACAACAACTCGGAATGACTGCAATAGAGTTGCATTACACACTGGATTAGTACTGTACTACCTAGATGGCTGATGTATCTGCCGCGAGGAAACCTCTTTGTCAGATATTACAGCTGACAACATTTTTATACATAGAACCTAACTGACAAGATAAACTCTCTCTTTTTCCAATCTGGTGCTTGTTCTGAGGCTAGCCAAGATGCCATGGCGACTTTCGTAAGCATAACTCTGAAATGGACTTACATATGACGTCATAATGCAAAGAAATTCCATTGGTGCATGACCTCACTGATATTGCTAGCTTCTGTGAGAATAGGGAATAGTTCATGGCTGGTATGGTTGATCGCTTAAATGGACTTGTGGATGGATATGTCAATGAATGTGTACGTATTTACTGCTCGTAGGATATAGTATACATTTCTTTTGGTAATTCTATAGAGGCTCATTGCTACGATACTAATAACAATTATGTTGATCAGCTTGCATAGCGTTAACTTTAACCTGAGTGACATGTTGGAGCCAGCACTACACGCCACACAATAAACCTCAACCTCAGAACCATCAACTCAGGCTGTCAGCACGTAAACTGTTGTTCCTTTCTGGCCACAGCCCTTAGCCATAGCTAGCTTCCTTTTAAGTCTGTAATCATCATAGTTGTGCAGTTCACTGAAGAAGGTGTACGAACCAAAACATGTGAACAATAATTATCCTTTTTAAGTTAATGCTACACAAGCTCATCAAATTAATCGTTATTTCTTTTTGTCTTGTGCCTACTCTGAAGTAGCCTATGGTTCACTCTATAGGGAATACATGCTTACCGAGTAACTGACACGTAACACCAATTTCCTTGTACCTACATATGTACGTCTGTTGCTGCAATGAGCAATACATTAGTCTCTGTTTTTCCCCTCCTCAATGCTTAATGTCCTTCACTGTATTTGACTAGTCATAATTAGTTGACTGGTTTACTACAAGCATCTTAACAGGTAAGGTAAGCAAAGGGACTCTAGTGTTGGCTTGCTAAATAATGTATATATTAGTTCTAAGTTGACTATGGTGGGTGAACAGTGCCTTTATCACGTCAACGTTGAATTTGTATATCATTCATCAGTACTCTTTGTGAGTGACTGGTTTACTCACAATGATTCCTGTTTTCTTTGTGAAGGTTGGTCCTCTCTCATCTCCTCTGGGGAGAGCTGCTGGAAAAGGTCACACAGAGATTGTGGAGAAACTGATATCTGCTGGAGCTGTCATCAACTACCAGAACAAGGTACGACGTTTTCTGTCTGCCAGTGTAACTTTGGAACACCTGCTAGTTCCACTGGGTTCTGTATAATGTTATACTTATATGCCTCTGGTGTAGAGAGGAATGTGATGTGTAGTTCTGAGGATGTTGATCATCTTGCTGTAATTATTGTAACACACATGTACAAGATACTGTTGAACGTGTACAAAAATTATCATGTACTTACGCCTTGGTTGGTATGTTCTAGTATATTATGGGCCTAGTGGCGCTTTCTAGTGCAAACCAAGTAGTTTTAAGATCCTTTGGTCCTCATCAGCTGCTGGTAGTATTGTAGAGCAGGCTATCTGCTAGTTGCATCATTATCATTTAACAAGAGACCATTATCGTGTGTACATGTGTTCACTATGTTATTGAGGAGCTAAGTCTCTTCCAGTTGAATCATGACTGGTGTATGGACCACAATGAGGGCTTATGTCCACATGGTGACTGCAGGTATGAGAACTGCAGCCAGTTGGAGAGCCTCATGTCTATTCTCTCTTCTGCATTGCAAAAAATTAACCTCTGACCCTTTAAAACTATATTATATTAAAGTATCAGTACGTAGGCTGTTACGCTTTATTCTTTATGTGACCTGTAAAGTGATAATGGTGTGTGGTTAGAGATGGGTAGTCCACTGTGGTGTCTGTGACCTCAGATCAGCATTCCTGTGTACTCCACTATACTGATGGTTAGTGATGTCACAGCTGGTTACACCCATCTGGGTGGACCTATTCACACTTCATGTGACCTTCAGCCAATCAATTTTGTTACGTGCACACTTTTTTAATTGCTTAATGCACTAAAAAGTGTGCTTTAAGTTGTTAATGCACTGACGTTGTCAATAAAGGGCAAGCGTTTCAATAACTGGCCACGAATCATATTGGCAGAGACTACATGCTTCACTAATATTTTCAGAACACATATTATGCGGTTCCAATTAGTGCCCTCAGACGGAATTAACGATTATATAATGCACTAGTGTAAGTCTCGTGCATGCATTATCTAATTAATGGGATCCCTAATTAAATCCTCCTCCCGTACTAAGACTAAACCACACAAATGCACTGCATAGTGTGTTCCAATAATTCCAGCCACTATGTGTGGGTCTGTGGTGCTAGGTGCTCAAGTACAGGACTTGCAGTGCAATGGAAACCACTGTAATTTTAAAATATGAGAAAATGGAGTGACAACCAAACTGAATTGTTATGTATTTCTCTTGTATGAGGGTTTGTATGACTGCTCTCTCTTGATATCTCTCTGCACAATTATGTCACATTTGATATATCCTGTATATTTCTCTGTCACACTTTCACCTATACTCAGGATGGTGCTACTCCACTCTATGTGGCCTGTCAAGATGGACACAAGCAGGCAGTTGACGTTCTGTTGAAGAATGGAGCAATTGTTAATCTGACCCGCACAGTAAGTTTTATTGAGGAAACCTTTGGCACATGAACAGAGAGGGTTATGGTACTGCGTATGTCTGGAGTGTGTGTATGCATCTCCTTCTCTCGGTTACCCCACAATGTGCAACACTGGGGGGGGGGCCGAATAGTGAAACCACTAATTTAGCGCTGCAGATGGCTATCTGCCATTAATCACATATCGACGTTGTTGAGCCTGCGATACCTAAAAAGAGCGTTTAAATATTATTGCATATATATATCACAATTTCACCTAGTATCTACATAATATCCTGTCTTTTGCTGCAATGGGCAAGACATTGTTTTTTGTTTTTCCCCTCCTCAATCCTCAATGTCCTTCACTGCATTTGACACTATACTCAGAATTTGTTCACTGGTGTGTACTCCAAGCATTTTAACGTTAAGTGATACCTATTGTAATTTTCCAGCAAAGTGATTTTACCTGATCCCAAAGTCATCCCAAAAAATTGTGTGATTAACCTCTGATTCTTATCAGAGCGTCACTGTAGGGATTGCACAGGTGAATTATCACATGATCCGAGTACAAAAAGCCTCCAAATTCTAGTTAAAATCCTTTTCTCTAAGTAGGAACATTGACACAGGTTCAGTATTAGTTTATGCTTGCACTGTGGTTAATATCATGTCTTGCTCTAAAGATGGCTTCCATCTTGTACGTAGCATAGTCAGTGTTTCTGATAACTATGATTGTGCATAACTGTGAGGACCATCATGTCTTACACTACGGCATTGGCAAATGCATGTAGCTGTACAAAGTTGTCTGGAGTCTAGACTAGTGGGACAGTCACAGTCTGGACCTCAGCTGTAGTTTCTGACTACCACTAAGTCACTGGAGTAACACAATAGTGGTATACAATCATAGACTGGAAGAGAAGAGTACAGGGTGAAAATTAATATGTGCAGACTCTCTGAGACAATAATAATTGCCGAGCGCATTAGAAGTAAATTTAAAGAAAAGTGCCTGAGGCTATTTGTTGTTGTTTATAAATACGTATTGTTGTGTTTTTGATGTTGGGTATTGAATACATTATGTATACAAAGTTTCGTTCACATAGCTTCTAGTGATTGACATGGTACCTAGCATCATAGATGTATGGGGCTATGATAGGGAGTTTTGTTCATCATCATCTTCTTCTTCTTCTTCTTCTTCTTCTTCTTCAACCAGCATAACTCAAAAACCGAAAGTGATAAAGCCATGAAATTTTGTAGGGATGTACATATCGATAACCACATGGGACTCATCATACTTTTTTGTTTGTAAACAACAACAAAATTGCCCCCGGCAATACATTATAATGGACAATACATTTTAATGGGCATACTACATGTGTCAGTGTAACTCACAATTGGTAAGAGTTATGCGAGCGAAAGTTTGTATACACAATGTATTCAATAGCCAACATCAAAATCACAACAATACATGTTTGTAAATAACAACAAATAGCTTCAGGCACTTTTCTTTAAATAATACTTCTTCACTTCTCAAACTTTCCAATGGTAGCACGCATAGAGATGAAACTTGGTACGTATGCCTATTATATCATTTCCATGACGATTACATGTTTCCATGACGACCGCATATTGTTCGAAAAGGCCTCAGGCACTTTTCTTTAAATTACTTCTTCACTCCTCAAACTCGCTAACGGTACCACGCATGGAGGTGAAACTTGGTGCGCATGTGTATTACATCGTTTCCATGACGACCACAACAACAAATAGCCTCAGGCACTTTTCTTTATAATTACTTCTTTACTCCTCAAACTTGCTAACGGCAGCACACATGGATGGTATGCATTTCATTTCCATGACGACAACAGGCATTTTTTCTCTATTAAATTTTTATACGGGCTTGCCCCCTTCTACGTAGTAGTATATAAAAATGAGTGGAGACAAGTAAATAAAAAATCCTGCGGATTAAAAAAAAAGTGCATATAGGGATCGTATAAAAAGAAAGGGAGACAAGATAGGGATTGTGTTTGTGGAAACAGAGATGCTAGCGAGGAGTTAGGACTCCCACAGGTCATTTCAAACTGACATTTCTTGCTCATGTAAATTTTACTCCACACAAGCCCTATATTGTCGCCACTCTTACTCATGACATGAGTTTTGAATAATGTAGTGTGAAGACTGGCAAACGAATTCTGTAGGGAAAGCAGCATTGTCAAACCGGTTAGTTGAGCAAACATTGAAGTAAACACTGTCACGATTCAATTTGAGGAACTGTCAGAGAGGACATTTGCTACCAGTCTTACAGGAAACGAGTCATAGCTGCACATCATACGATAGATATCACTCGTGCTTTGCGACAATATAGGGCTTGTGTCGAGTATAATTTACATGAGCAAGAAATGTCCGTTTGAAGATGTTACAATCATCCCATTGTACTCTGCATCACACGCCCTGGTCATCCCTGTCTTGTCTCCTTGCTTCATATGGCATCCCTATATTCCACACTTTTTTAATTCACAGAATTTTTTACTTACTTGTAATTCATGTTTCAATGAACTCTTATCATAGTAAATCAGTGTACCAAGTTTCATTGTTAGAGGACCCACAATAAGCAAGTTACAGGCACAAACATCATTTACAAGTATTTATTGCCTGAGGCTGTTTGTTGTTGTTTACAAACTTGTAATTTCTGTTTCGATGAACTCTTATCATGGAACATCAGTGTACCAATTTTCATTGTTAGAGGTCCCACCATAAGCAAGTTATAGGCAATAATATAGTTTACAAGTTTTTATTGCCTGAGGCTGTTTGTTGTTGTTTACAAACTTGTAATTTCTGTTTCAATCAACTCTCATCATGGTACATCAGTGTACCAAGTTTCATTGTTAGAGGACCCACCATAAGCAAGTTATAGGCACAAACACATTTTACAAGTTTTTATTGCCTGAGGCTGTTTGTTGTTGTTTACAAACTTGTAATGTTTACATTTTGATACTAATGATGGGTTGTATATGTGTACAAAGTTTTATCACTCTGGGTATTAGCTTTACCCAGTTAGCACACTTTATTTGTCTCTATAATAATGTATTGCCTGGGGCTATTTGTTGTTGTTTACATGTAAACAAAATTGTTTACGAAGAAATAAAATGCTCTTGCACGACCTGTCATGGATTCCAATCTTTGTGCAAAGTTTGATCTCCATATCTTACCTGGTTTTTGAGATACGCTTGTTGAAACTGAACAACAACAACAACAAGAAGAAGAAGAAAATTGAAAAGTTGAATAAATCAAGTACCGATTATGCGATTTAAGCTATTTCTTGGATACATGCTCTTTGTGACGATACAAATTAGTCTGATGTGTCAAAAGTTGGATCTGATTGAAATAGAAAGTGAAACATGAAAATCTCAAATGTATGGGCATAATGCAGGACAACCTGTGTCATCCCTATATACTAAGTACTACCGTACTTAGTGATACTCAGGTTGCTGCCATAGCACTAGGGCCATAGACCACGCACCCAGAGCATTGGGCGGACCCGTTAACAAACCACCATATGTACATGAGGTGTCTGTCTCACCTCCCAGACACCTCAACTTACCCCTTCCACCAGCGACACCCTGCAATCACCAGGTGTAATCGGTATTCCGAATGAGTAGCTGTCATTTATTTTCCCTCACATGCCATATAAAAGTACAAAAGCAATCACTGGGTGTAATCAGGTTGTTCCGAATGAGTAAATGTCTTTTATTTTCCCTCACATGCCATATAAAAGTACAAAATGGGGTGGTAGATCTCGAAATGTGCTGACTATTATCACGATGGCTGCCAAGTTTTGTTTGATACACGTCCATACTATTAGTATGCGCATACAGTGTGTACCAGGCTCTTTTCCCATCCCACAAAGAGTCTACGGACAAGGCTATCGTATGCACATGTCTTTCTACACACTCTGTGCAGGTCACCATCGGAGTCAGTGGTGTAGATGTGTACGTACACACATGGCAGACATAGAATGACATTACTTTCTACTGTAATTGGTGAGTGGCACAGAGATCAGAGAAACACTACACGTACTACTGGTTGTAGGTATGTAGAACTGAGCCTAAAAGGACTGTCCAGTAATGCCTGTGTAAGACAGCTTGTGACTGTCTCGGCACAGGTAGGGCAGTAGGCGCCACATTCTGCGTTGCTGTGGGTCACACTTTCACGTGCACAATGTATCCTGTAACCATAGCTCCATGCCTCATATTCTTGCCCTTATCCTTACTACTAAAGTATGGCATATTCAGTAGTTGTGTGGCTCTTTGGTCTATGGTCAACTGCATGTTAAAACCTGTTAGTTGTGAGTAGGCCACTCCCATATAGGAATGAATTTTTAACACAAACCACAACTGTTCCTGCTCTTTGCTGGTATATAAGGTGAGGGCTAGCATCCCTGGGCTAAGCTGGCTGGCTCTCTAGAGCTGGCCCATGCGCAGCGAGGGTTACAGTAGTCGTTCTGTCTGTGTGTCGACGCTTATTCTGGCACTACAGGCTACGAGGCGGCCCATTAGCGATACCAACGGCTTCCGAACTACGCGAGCCTGAAAAATAAAATGGCGATTTTCCTGAAACGACTGCGTTTGAGAGATATGCCGTGAAAACAAGCAATAAAGCCAATATGCATAATCGTACTAGGCTTATCGCGACCTGATCCGCTCGCTCTGTGTACCTTGGGAGCTCAGGAAGTCACAATGAATAGCATGCATCAACTACCACATGCTGTAGATAGCCCGTGTAAGACTCTCTGCACGCTACTGGCGGGAGACCACGAGTAAACGCATACTACAAATAGCCCAGCTCATCAGTTAGCAGTATTGCGCATGCGCAGTTTGCCGAGGGTTTTCATTTGGTTAACAACAAGAGATGCCAGCTTGGCTAGGGATGCTAGCCCTCCATTATATATAAACTAAAAGTGGACTCTCGAACATGGTCGTTTCAGAAAAATCCCCCTTTTATTCTTCAGGCTCGCGTATAGTTCTGAAGCTGTTTGTATCGCTAATGGGCCGCCTCGTAGCCACTGCTACCTCATAAGGATATGTCCATTCTGTCTGTTAGTGTTATATTTATGTTCTCTTGTGCATGGTTTTTTTGTAAGCCAGTGTCGTTTGATATCTGCAGCTTCAAAGAAGACACCTGCACCATTCTAAATTTAGTACATATAAAATTTGTTTCTATATCTGATGTCATAGCATATGAATGCAGTTTTGTAAGTCCATAGTCTGTGATGTCCATATTCTGCAGGTTCCTTTTTCCCCATTTTTGACTGATGATATACGGAGGCTTGTGTATTCCTAACTACTCGACATTGAACGACTAAGCTAAAACGAGGTATGCTACAATCTACCACACTACTAGTATGCAGTGCCATATCTTGCATTTTGTGTGTGCAGGGGTAGTTTCCCTCATCAGTACAGATAATATTGTATGCACAGTTTTGTGACAGAAAGGTCTGTTTCCATCAACCAGTTCCTACCACAGTAAGTAGGCATTAGATTGTCGCAAAAGAACACCTGACTCCCTCCCTAAATGCTCCATGCTCTGATATTATTGTTGTCAATAAACTGATTAGTGAAGTGTCCTGCTCTCAGGTGTCCTGATTACTGAGGTGTCCTTGGATTACAACTGATTGCATAAGGATTGTGGGGTCAAAGGTCGGCTATAGTATCTGATCCAGTCCAAATCGTGCGCATGTGCAGTTAGTTCAATTCAAATTGCCGGTGTGCACTATATAGAGGGCTTCCTTGACAAACGTGGATCAGGTGAGTACTATACGTCCTGAGCGCATACACTGTTTACATATTTACCCTCTCTGGGAACAAGAGGGGAGGCCCAAATGGGGTGGTAGATCTCGAAATGTGCTGACTATTATACTCCTCTCTCTCTCTCTCTCCCTTCCTTCCTCCTCTCTCCCTCCCCCTCTCCTCCCTCTTCCTTGTACATATAGTCTGAAAGGAGCCAAGGAATAGAGCCCTTTCCAAACCACTCTGCTGATGCTAAAGGCCACTAGTAAGTTGAGTCTGCATTCAGTATTACACCCATAAGTTCTTTCAAGAGGTTGGTCAATGTTGTGCATGGTGATGCCAGCTATATATCGCATGACATGCGTGATCGCAAGACATGCATGCAGGCATTGGCCTGGTAATAAATAAGGAGGGAATGCAAACCCTTATTGGTAGGTACTAAAATGGCACCACTAATACTTATTGGGCTAGAGAGAAGGCCAAATGGAGGGGTAGCTCTCAGAGTGTGCTTACTATTGTACTCCCTCTCCCTCCCCTCCTCTCCCTCTCCTAAAGCCTATATACCTAGGGCCTTTCTCAGGGATGGTTCCGGGGTTAACACCGTGAAGTGTATATAGTTCATCTCCATCCGGCCACGTATTTAGAACAAAAGATCTCTTGGTGTTTTCAATCTCTTCTTCCATCTCTTTCGGCTGTTCCACCACGGCTTCTGGATCATGAGAAAGCTCAATTTCCCCATTACCCAGAGGCCTTCTTATGATCTTGAACCCATTTGGGGCACTTCACAGCAAGAATAACGGCTACTACACATCCGACTCCGATGGAAGCTATCACGACTCCTGCGATGACTCCTGCAATTGCTCCAGCGCTCAATCCACCATTTTGAGAACCAGTCGTAATATCGGTTGGGTCTGTTTCTCCTGGGGTTGGCGATATCTTGTCCTGCTCCAGCCTAGAAAGATCCAATCAGTGCAGAATATACCCTGTGCGTTTCGGGCATACACGAAACAACTCATTCCGACTCCGTTAGACAAGAGACGATTGGAAAAAACCCCACTATAGGGGGTTTAGTTGGCTCGTGCACATATCGCATGCTAAGGGACGCCCGGACTTTTCTCTCCATTATCTTCTCTGAGATGATCCCTCGATGAGCTGAAAACAGCTCGCTTAGGTCCATCTTCCCTCCGAACGCAAAGCAGCTGTCGACCTTTGTACTTTACACGTGACTGGCAACTGGGCAACGAGGGAGCAGTGACAGCTCTCCGAGAAAGAAGCAGCATGAGTGCCACTATCCCAACTGCTCCAAGGTGTACGGAAAGACATCCCACCTTCTGCTGTCACACGGGAGAGCGGGCATTCATCTGCCACTGCTGCAGGGTAGTATTGTCTTTGTGTGCTTGACACATCACGCTCTCCTCCTCCTATTATATCTCTAAAAAACATAGAATGGCTTCTCAGCAGGCTGTCACCTGTACATAGTTGGAGGGCCTCTGCATAATATATGTATACATTGGTGTGTGCTGCCATATGGACCACTGCATACCAATCTCTCTGTCTTACACCTAGGTATTTACATACCTTCAGGAATTTGAGTATGCCCAGCAATTCTTTTACTAATGAAGCGGGGCCAGCTGAGGAGTCCTCCCGCTATATAAATAATGGACGAAAACCATCTCTCGGGTAATCCCCCAGAGATGGTTCCTGGTTTTTCCCACCCAGTTCTGGCTTTCCCACTCAGTTCTGCTGGTCTATGAATACACCCTCTAGTTGCAGCTTATACCACATCACTGAGGGTCATCTCTCCCTAAAGGCAGATTGGTATGTCATTTATATGATGGTATAAATGTTATTATGCACACTTGAGTATGGTGTGGCTCAAATAGGTGGGCTCGAATCCCAAACTCTGCTGTGACTGCCTCATGGTGCATGTTTACCATTAGTCTGTACATTCTGTGATGTATGATGCTCATAATAGAATGATTATGCTTGTCCCATTCAGTTACAGGCCTCTCCTACAACTAGAAACTTGGCACAGTGTATCACACTACCTGATGAAGTTGGAGAAATTGCTATGGCCATTCAAGCGCTGGTGCAGGAGTACCCCACACAATAATCACCAGTTAGCCTGTGGCCTCTCCCCTCCCGCCTGCAGGTGTGGCACCTCTCTTCCCTGGGCTATTGCCAGGTTTAGGAGTTCTTCCCTTGTAGGCCAGTGTATAAAGTCTGAGCTTGCTGCTTCTGACAACATAATGAACGTAGTATATACACTGTTACTAAGATCAGGACACCTCGATATCACAACACATGAAACCACGACACCTCGCTCGGGGGAATGTTTGGAAAGAGAGAGGAGGGGGTTGGGAGGGGAGAGGAGTGAGGTACAGTAGAAAACCTGAAAATACAGAAGTGTGCATGCACAACTTCGAGATCAACCCTGGACGAACATGTCATCACCAACCACACAAAAGTGACAACTCTACTTGACTCTTTGACTACCATGGACCCCACCTTCTTCAGTCATGTGTTATGCTTCTTACATGTTTTTTAACTTATTGTATTCGTCCCTCACCACACAAAAGTGACAACTCTACTTGACTCTTTGACTACCATGGACCCCACCTTCTTCAGTCATGTGTTATGCTTCTTACATGTTTTTTAAACTTATTATATTCGTCCCTCACACTGTCTTTCCCTGGGGAAAGTGCTCCCCCACCTTTTAGTCTGCCACTGACTCCCCAGACTCTCAAGGCAAAATAATATCCGGATCCGTCTTTTGCCGAACTGCGCTGGGCTGGAAAATCAGAAACATCCAACTTACATCGGACGCCCGGACTTTTCTCTCGGTTATCTTCTCTGAGATGATCCCTCGATGAGCCAAAAACAGCTCGCTTAGGTCCATCTTCCCTCCGAACGCCATCTCTCCAAAAAGCAGCTGTCGACCTTTGTACTTTACACGTGACTGTAAGCACGCGCGTGCGGTTATGAGATAAGCGCATAATAAGTTCCTGTCACATGTATACAAGGACTCACAATAAACAAACAAACAAAAGGGGCTTTTACAGAAATAAAGAGTCGAAGTCAAAGGTGACGTTGTCGGCAGATAATGATGATATACAGTGAAGTCAGACTGGAGAAAAAAAAGAACTGAATGCAGGTGATGAGTGGTGGTGATGTGTGTGTGGAGGTGCAGTGACTACGTCATGGATTTCCTCTGCAATCTGCTGTGTCTCTCTAATCACGCCTGTATTCTGGGCACTCTGCTCAGCCGCTTCCGTTACCCGACCTGTGGTCCGACGGTGACGAACTGGAAGAATTACTTCACAATGGGAACCCTGGAACCATCCCTAGTTCCTGGATGAGCTGGCGGATCACCTGTCCACCGTTGGACCACAGGTTTAGAACAAAAGTTTGCTCGGTATCATCTGGGTGGAGAGACACACGTAGTACACACGCCATAAGATCATGATAGCTATACAGCTGAGTCATGTGATTTATGACCTCATTATGACTTCATTCATAAAGGGAAATTCTTAGTACGTGCATGAATAATGAAAAGCACTAAAGTGCAAACCCTCCGCAAGATGCACATGCGCGGTACCACTTAGCCTGTGCCCTCTCTCTACCTGCCTGCAGGTGTGGCACCTCTCTTCCCTGGGCTATTGCCAGGTTTAGAAGTTCTTCCCTTGTAGGCCAGTGTATAAAGTCTGAGCTTGCTGCTTTTGACAACATAATGAACGTAGTATATACACTGTTACTAAGATCAGGACACCTCGATATCACAACACATGAAACCACGACACCTCGCTCGGGGGAATGTTTGGAAAGAGAGAGGAGGGGGTTGGGAGGGGAGAGGAGTGAGGTACAGTAGAAAACCTGAAAATACAGAAGTGTGCATGCACAACTTCGAGATCAACCCTGGACGAACATGTCATCAACAACCACACAAAAAGTGACAACTCTACTTGACTCTTTGACTACCATGGACCCCACCTTCTTCAGTCATGTGTTACATGTTTTTAAACTTATTATATTCGTCCCTCACACTGTCTTTCCCTGGGGAAAGTGCTCCCCCACCTTTTAGTCTGCCACTGACTCCCCAGACTCTCAAATATCTGGATACGTCTTTTGCCGAACTGCGCTGGGTTGGAATCAGAAACATCCAACTTACATCAGACAGCACATGCAAGCTTTGTGGTTCCACTTCCGCTGAGACCGCTCCTCACTTCACTGCCCAGTGTCCCGCCCTCTCCTCAGTGCGCAACTCACTCTCTCCCCGCAGTCTCATCCCTCTGTCAGCCTCTGACTCCCGACTGTTCGTGGACTACGTTCTCGGCACCGTGTGGGTGGACGACCCACTGTTTCAGCAAGAGGTTATAGTTCTCCTACACCATCTTTACACAGCCCGCCTCGACCAACTGTCAGCTGCTGCATCTTCATTGCCCACTCAATAGGCTACTCTCCTTTAGTGGATCGAGGTTACAAAGAAGTGGGCCCATTCAACATGAACTTTGAACTTTTGAACTTTGAGCAACACGGTGCACGAAGAGTCTCTTCCTCCTGACTCTCTTCCTCGCCAACTGCTCCTCTCCCTGCTCAATTCCCCCCCCCCTCTTGTGGCATCGTTCCCAGACTCCTATCCTTGCTATCTGAGTACGACCTCCCCTCTGTCAACCTTGTCATCTCAGATCGTTGGAGCAGGGATGGATGGAAGCGTCTGACAAGGAGGTTACTGCTAGCCAAAGAGTTTACTCTATTCGTCGAGACCTGCAGCCACATCCCACTGGCCGATTGCTCGTCCCTCTCCCTGGGGAAAGTGCTCCCCCACCTTTTAGTCTGCCGCGGACTTCCAGACTCTCAAGGCAAAATAATATCCGGGATCCGTCTTTTGTTGAACTGCGCTGGGCTGGAATCAGAAACATCCAACTTCCGGAACGCTACATCGGACGACACATGCAAACTTTGTGGTTATACTTCCGCCCAGTGTCCCGCCCTCTCGTCAGTGCGCAACTCCCTCTCTCCCCGCAGTCTCATCCCTCTGTTAGCCTCTGACTCTCAACTGTTTGTGGACTACGTTCTCGGCACCATGTGGGTTGACGACCCACTGTTTCAACAAGAGGTTATAGTTCTCCTACACCATCTTTACACAGCCCGCCTCGACCAACTGTCAGCTGCTGCATCTTCATTGCCCACTCAATAGGCTACTCTCCTTTAGTGGAGGTTACAAAGAAGAAGAAGAAGAAGAGCGGCATGTCGAACCAGCAGCTGCCGTCGTTCTACTCAGCTCCCGCCGCTGCAAGTCTTCAGTCGTCGCCGTCGGTTGACTATGGATCGAGCAGCAGTCTTGCCGCGTTTTCCTCTTCTTATTCTTTTTGCTCCTCGAGATCTCCGCTCTCCGACACAGAGAGTAGTATCGGCGCTTCAAGTACTTCTGTATGCGGTGAAGAAGAAGACGCAGACTGGTGTCTGCCTCAGGCGGAGACGCGGCCGACCTGTGGCGGCCACAGCAGTAATCGGCGAGCTCGTCGCAGAGGCGGAGATCAACGGCAACCCCTGGACAGAGTCCCAGTGAACAGAGGTGGACCAAGCGCAGCGAAAAAGAAAAACGCCCGAGAAAAGGAGAAAGTGAAGAACGTCCGGGAGGAATACGAAACACTCGGCGCGGTGCTCGGGAGCCGGGTCGGAAGAGGCTCCGGTCATTTTAGCAAGGCGCGAATTCTCGCGGACGCCATTCGCCATATCAGAGAGCTGCAAGAGGTAATGCTGCAGAAGACCGTCAAGCAGACAACCACCCAAGAAGCGGGGACCGTTGGCGTCGAGCCCAGCTCCCCTCTTCTTCCACCACCACCCCAGCAGATCAACCTCAACTGCGACGAGCGGCTGCAACCCACCAACACCAGCCTCGACGGCTTCTTTCAAGAAGAGATTGTTCCGACGTACACTCATGAAGTCGCTCCAGACGACTTGCCACCAGCGTACTTCAGCTACAACTCTGGAGCTGATACCCCTCCTGTAACGAGCAGCCAATGTCTCTTCTCTCTCCCCAGTGGAGGCCCTCTTCCTCCTTTTTCATCCCTCGTCTATTCTCCAGAAATGGCTGGGCACCTCACGCACTCAAGTGGGGCAGCCCCTGCCTCTATTGGAGGTCCACTCTCCCCTCTCGGAGTATCGCCACCACCACAGCATCCGTACAGCTGTGGCTCAGACGTGTGAATGGCCATCGGCTGCAACTAACACTGGTGCATCATATCTGGACAGTCTTGAACAACAAGTTTTCATTTTTATAACACAGCATGTCCACTTTTCAACGATATATACACATGTATGTTCGATATATATTTCAAGGAAAGGAAAGTTGGTAGTTGAGCGATTATGTGCATGCAAGAAGACTTGGGTTTGACATGGCTTGCAAGTTTTACAGTCTTAGCAGAGATGGTTCCTGGCTTTTTCCCACCCAGTTCTGCTGGTCTCTGACTACACCCTCTAGTTGCAGCTTATACCACATCACTGAGGGTGCTTTCCCTTCATCTCTCATCAAAGGCAGATTGCAATTGGTATGGTAAATGTTACTGGACTAATGACACCCCACCCAGGACTACAGAAATAGGTGGGGCTCGAATCCCAAACTCGACAATAAGTATACTGCACGAGACTGACAACCGCTCTTCTCTCCTGCAGCAGAGTTTAGCCTGGCGCCACCTACCTAGTCTGTCAAGGATGAACAATATATTATGACAAGTAACTAAAAAATCCTGCGAATTTAAAAAAAAAGAGGCATATAGGGATGGTATAAAAAGAAAGGGAGACAAGATAGGGATTGAATACATGAAGCATGGTTATTGAACAGATTTGAGTACGCTGACACCCCCACCCCATCACACCATCCCTGCTGCCTGGTGTGCTACTCTTATAGGGGCTAAAGGTTACTAAAGCAAGCATTCTTTCACTGTGTCCTTGTTGTTTTTAGTAACATTTATACTGCCACATTCCCTTTAATTAAACTCCACTTGGACTCTATAAGGGTGTTGGTTACTCAGTAGTGTATTGTAAGTTCTGAGTATTGTAATGGTGAATGTTTAATACTTCACCTAGGCAACAATATAAGGATTGTGTGATGGGGGTGGGGGTGTCAGCGTACTCAAATCTGTTCAATAACCATGTGCTTCATGTATCCAATCCCTATCTTGTCTCCCTTTCTTTTTATACCATCCCTATTATGTCTATTTTTTTAAATTCACATGATTTTTTATTTACTTGTCTCCACTCATTTTTATATACTACTACGTATTATCTCTGTGGAAGGGGGCAAGCCAATGATATGGAAATGATATGCACACCATGTTTCATTTCCATGTGTGCTGCGATTAGCAAGTTGGAGGAGTGAAGAAGTAATTTAAGAAAAGTGCCTGAGGCTATTTGTTGTTGTGGTCGTCACGGAAACGGTGTTACACACATGTGTACCAAGTTCCATCTCCATGCGTGCTACAGTTAGCAGGTTTTAGGAGTGAAGAAGAAATTTTAAAGAAAAGTGCCTGAAGCTATTTACAAGCATGTATGGTTGTCATTTTTATGTTGGCTATTGATACATTGAATACATTGTGTATACAAACTTTAGCTCCCATAACTCTTACCAATTGTGAGTTACACTAACACATGTAGTATGCCCATTATAGCGTACTGCCCATTATAATGTATGGCCTGGGGTAATTTTGTTGTTGTTTACAGTAAACAACATTGTTTACAAACAAAAAAGTATGACGTTGCACATGTGGTTATCGATATGTACATTCTTACAAAATTTTATGGCTTTATCTCTTTCGGTTTTTGGGTTATGCTGGTTGGAGAAGAAGAACAAGAAGATGATGAACAAAACTCCCTATCATAGCCCCATACATCTATGATGCTAGGTACCATGTCAATCCCTATACTAAGTACTACCATACTTAGTGATATCTTGGTCAAAACAGGGATTTTGGAGAGGGACAAAAAATGGGATTGTTCAGTAGTCAGATTTTTGGGAGGGATAATACACAGTCAGTGTCGGAAGCTGGTTGCTACAGCGAGGAGAGAGGCCTTGGGCAGCAGGCAAGGCGGTGAGGGGAAGAGGTCGATCCCCTTGAACCAGTGGTGGTGTTATCAGGATGCTATATACTCATTTGCAGGTATCCACCGATTTTCCAGACACGCTTGCAAACCGCCCTGTGCTTTCCACAGTATACAATTTAAACAGTGCATGACACAACAAACGAGAAATAAGCTGTACATACCGTACATAACTTAACCCTTTGCCAGCGTTTTACATATATATATGCACAGAGCTTCCATAAGTCCATAAGAATTTATATAGCCCTATAATACTAGGCGTTAATATTATGTACATCAATTTCTGCTTGGTTAAGGAAACACCCATAGCGCCGTAAGGGTTAAATGGCAAAAATCACTGAAATTGATGTTGGAGTCAGTTGTAGGAATTTAATATTTTGGAGAATTTTTCAGTTTTTTTACCAACAATTACTGGCAAATCTGGAACGTGATGTGATGTGCGATGTTATAATGGTATATGAATATTATTAGCTTCCCAGTCTCTGCTTCGGTTAAATAGGCTGAGGTTTCTTTTATAATTAGAGGGTAAGGGGGGAGGGAGGAGGGTTGATGAGTCACAAGTCTGAAGTCGGTCAAACGACAGGAACACGAGGGGGCAGCCCGGGAGGCGACACGGCAGTGGACGATAACTGGCGCTGGGCGTAGTGCAAATGAGGACCGTTCTTGTTCTTCGGTGGAGTGTACTGCCCCTTCTCCATGTTGCTGGTCAGACTACGGAATGGTTGTTGGGGCAAGTCCTCGTCTATGAGTGGGACGTTCTGGTAAGTCTCACAGCTATCCCTCTGCCGCTCGCTCCTGATCTCGGCATTGTCGTAGTTCGGGTGGTAGACAACGAAATCTTCATCTCTTGTTTTTGACGCAGCGGACACGTTCAGTTGCTCGCGTGTCTCCGGAGCCTCTTGAATTGTTGGGAGTGGACCAGAATTATGGTAGTTTGAGGACGGACTGGCTGGCGATGGAACCAGCGACTCTCCGCTTTGTGTGCAGAACAGAGGCGGAACGTCGTAATTGCTGGGTACAACGGGTCGAGGAACGTCGTAATTGCTGGGTACAACGGGTCGAGGAACGTCGTAATTGCTGGGTACAACGGGTCGAGGAATTTTCAGCCCTGCTAAAGCCTGGGTCATTTTGATGTAGTTATCGCGATCAGAATTCATCCTGAACTGCCCGCTCCCTGATTCCTCATTCTCCTCATAGTGTCCATCGTCGTGTGGCTGTCTCGACATTGCTCGCTCGTCAAACATTTCATCATCATTGAACGTGTCCACAGAGTGACTGTATGACTGCTGGGACGGAGCTCCGAAACTGCCACTCGGGGAGGCCGAGCTGCGAGGCACGGGGACCGAACGCTGTTTACGGAAGGACGGGTGTGTATCGAGGCGTACCGGTGGAGGGACGTCTTGGGCCAGGGAGCGAGAGTTAGAGAGAGGTGAGTCTTTGAACCCCGAGTCGTCGCTGGGACCAACCGACCCCTGACTGTACTGGAAACTGGAGGAGGACTGGGATCTCTCGTATGGCGACGGGAGACTCATGTCGACGGAGGAACGTGGTTTGGAATAGACAGAGGAGTATCTGGTTGGGATGGACAATGCCTTACCATCTCCCTCGAAGAGGAATCTGAGGGGAAGAGAGAGAGAGAGGCGAGGTAAATCCAGAGACAACTACAGTGAGCTTGCTATATCACCAATGGGATAATGAAAAGCACTAAAGTGCAAACCCTCGGCGAACTGCGCATGTGCGGTACCACTAATTGATGGGTTGGGTTATTTATGCCTTTACTCGTGGTATCCCGCTAGTAGCTCGCGGAGAGTCTGGCACGGGCTAGCTACAGTAGTAAATAGCATGCGTGAGTCGATACATGCCCTTCGTTGTGACTTGTTGTGCCTTCAAGACACACAGAGCGAACGGACGCGGTCGAGGTAAGCCTGTGCTAATTTACATATTAGCTTGTTCACTTGGTTTTCACGCCATAACTTTAAAACACAGTAGTTTTACGAAAATCGCCTTTTTTAAAATCAACCCAGTGTAGCACTGAACCCGATCATATCGTTATTTACCTGATTTCGTGCGCGCGGTGGCAGAAAACGTGGTAACAGACAGACTGACAGACTGACACACTTACGGGACAACTACCGTAACCCTCGCTGCGCATGCGCGCCGAGGGTTAATAAGAGAGGCCCCATACTAGTAAGGTGTTCTCATTTCAGGAGTGCAAGAGCTGTTCTGGGGAAAGAAACATGTCCAGGAAGATAGAACAAACCCATCATGTGCTAAATAGGGCATACAGGGGAACAGAGGGGGTGCATGGGGAGGGAAGTGACAGGCAGGAAGGCTGGGGCTCCATTAGTGAGTCAGAAATGACTTTGAGGCACACAAAGATAGTAAGTTGAGGCTTTGTACCCAGGCAACCACTCAATCACACCATCACTAGTACACTATCAATTCCAACAGACCACTGTTCATGTGGGCAACAGTAAACAGTGCACAGAGCAGGTACACTTGGAGCTGCCAAGTATAAGTCCATCGAGCCACAAGCACAACTGCTACACGTGGAACCCTCTTAGTCAATGGGAAGTGTCCATGTTAGTGAGGTGTCCATTTCAGGGGTTAACCTTGAATTTTGTACCATCATAGCTCGCAAATGTTCTGAACCAAGTATCTTGAAATTTGGCAGGTGTTTGAAAGCTGTCAATCTTGTAAAATACACATACACACAGGAACCAACTGCCACAACTGTAACACACACACTTATCCTCTGGAACCACAAAACTAAGTTAAACCCACCTGTGGAGAGTTTCTCTGAGAGGGTGAACCTCTTCGAACCCAGCATACATCCACACCAGCCCCGGCCCTCCCTTGCACCTCCGCCCTATCTCGATGAACACGAGGTTCCCCATATTTCCCGTTCTGCGTATCTTGTCTCGGTCCCACGCGACGATCGGTTTCCCCGCGTCTGACGGACTCACGATCTGGAGCTGTCCCACACTCTGATTAGGGATGCCACCTTTGAGAAGGAGAATGTGGACCCCTAGCATATTGCATCTGGAGCCCACCTCCTCTGGCATTATGTAGACTGCCCATGCTGAATCTGGGACGACAGAGGAGAGAGGAGAGAGGGAGGGAAGAAGGGTAAAGGAAGGAGGGAGGAGAAGGAGGAGGTGGGTGACAGAGGCCTGCAATGTTGGCACACTAGGTTATTGTTAGAGGCCAGGGTTCAAGGGAAATTGACTCCATGGTCTAATATACCTCTCCCACCACACCTAGTATATACAAAAAAAATAGCCAGAGTTATGTAGTGCAAGGTCATTCTTAGAGAGACATGTAAACAAACTCTGAGTCCTGGATCTGCTTTAGGGGGAGGTAGTTCAGTATGAGGGGGGTTTGGGGGTGAGGGGGAGATAGGGAGACTGCATTAAAACCACTGTAACTCTAGTAAAATTCTTTTTTGGGGGATTTCAAGGCAGTTAAACTGCCCCCAAACCACACCAAAGGCTAACACAAGAACAACAAGTGGTGTATTATTGGTATACTGCTCCAACCCCAAGTGGAGTATACTGGTATCAACATAGTGTGAAATATACCTGCTCCGCAGGACTTGGGGTTCACTTTGTACCAGAATCTCTCGCTTATTGGGTTGGAGGATGGCTCCTCTGGGATGACAGAGTACGGAAACATCGCCAGTAGCGTGAGAAGCTTCAGCCAGTGGAATTTCATGTCACCACTCTCCAATCTGAACTCGTTCACTTCATTGGAATTTATCACCAGCAACTGACAGGCTTTCTCCAGCAGAGCTCCAACTGACCGTGGCGACACCTGGGAACCGACGGGAGAAGAGTAGGTCGGTTCCTTGATCTTTGCATCCATGAGCTGGATTATCTTCTTGGGTTTCTTGTCGCCGGGTTGCTCGACGTTCCTGTAGTTGTCATACAGGGCCATGCAGGCAGAGTGCAGTTTCCCGTTGTTCTCTCTCCCACAAAACACAATGACTGCTCTCCTCTGGGTGAGATAGATAGAGATATGACATGGTGGGTGAGTTTAGAAAGAAGCGAAAATTCTGTTTTACTAGCGTTCTTGCACCCCACACTGGTCTTGTACGGGTGTACACATACAGGCACTACGCAGGAACGCTCCTCTGCAGTAGTAACAGATACCTAGGCCATTTCCAGGCAAGCAGCTGGCGTACACCTTCCCTGTCATCACCTAGTCAGCACATAACTTAGACTTAACACCCACTACAAACAGAGGGAAGGTTCAGTACAGTCGAACCACCCAGAACTCAGAATGACCCCTACACACTCTGTTTTATCTGCACTGAAGTGGTTCAAGAAGGTTCGATTTGGTTCGATAGAGTGGAACCACTCGAAACTAGAGTATGAGTATCCTACACACCTCGTTCCCCTTGCAGCTCTTGTTTCCGTGGCATAGGAACCAGGGGATCCGGGGCTGGAGCCCCCTATCGGGTTTTTTTTGTTGTTTTCTTATTTTTTTTTTTAGCTACAATATGAAATGGTACAAAATAAGAAAAAAGAAAACAAAATAAAAACAATGGAATAAAGTAGATAGGTCTAGAAGTTCTCATAGGGTTCAGAGTCACTCGGTGGTTGGGGTTATGTCAGGTACACGTATTGGGCGGTGGCGGGAGGACCTGCTGCCTCGAACACACATAATGGCTGAGCGCAGGGTGGCAAAGGATAGTCGGCATCTCAGCCAGGCCATCACGGTTGAATATGGCTTCTGCTTGCGCGTAAAAAATCAGTGAGTGGCTACGCGTTTTTTACACGCACGTGTGGAGCCCCCCTTTTTGTGTCAACACATCTTCCTACGCTTCTTGTTTTGTCTTGTTTTGCCCACGTTTAGAGCTACAACATACATCCAGGCCTTAGCTTGGCTATTTGCCTCACCTTCCAAGCTCCAGAGCCTTTCTTTCGGTGCATGAGCGGGCCGTGCAGAACTTCCCTGCCGCGGGTCCCCATTACTTTGGCCATCGCCCTCCCTTTCTCCGGACTCTAGCGGTGATTGACTGTAGGGGGTGGATTCAGATTGTAGCATCAAAGACAGACGAGAAACGCGAGCTGGGGGAAAGACGGGCTCTGCTGTTTTTTTTATGCGGCCCGCCGAAAACTGCAGCTGCGCCAGGCCAGCTATATTATATGGTCAGCGGCTCAAAAATGCGCGCTAAGGCCCGGCGGTGCCGCAAGGATTGATGAAAGCGTCGATAAGGGTTTGTATCATGCCCCATCGTGCTCCAAGACTTGTTGGACTGTAGCTTGGCCTCCATGTGATACCGTTTGTACCTTGATAGAATAGTGGCTCTCCTCCAGTTTTGCCAAGGGTTTGCACTTTACTTCTTTTGATTTCATTGCAGCTGGTGATTGTTAGCAATGGGCAATTTGTGGTCCAGTACGCTAATAGATTGGTCTACCAACTAGCATCAGTTTGTTGAGAAGGAGCATGCAAAACTTAGCATTTCAAACACCAACGATTTGTGTACATGCATTATTTTGCATTTCAGTATATCTGCCTCTTGTAGCATGCAAAAGGTAGTGTAAATTTGATGCCTGGTTCACTGTCATTGATAACTAGCCATTATTTCGTAAGAATCACATAAGTGTAACAAATGTTGGCACAAGTCTACCCACTCAGGAATATCCCAACATGAATCTCCCATACCAACATATATAATCAGCTGATTCCGACACAGTAGTACATTATATCACATCACAACATCTCTGAGAAACCAGGCAAGTGCAACTCATATATACATCTCCATCAAGTAACAAAAAAAATCCTATATAGTTGAAAGGTCCACTAGAGCAGAATCTGTCTGAAGAATATTATGTCTATTATAGAAACCTAACAGTTGTGTAAGAAGAGACTCAATGATAACTTGAGAGATGGGGGAGGGAGGAAGGAATGAGAGAAAGTAGGAAGAGAGAGAACTAGAGAACTTGCCCTACTGTGGCTTCTACGTTATTACTTACTTCTTCATAACGTGCATGTGTGCATTCACCAAAACAAACATGTAAACAATGACAGTCTCTGAAAAGAGCACTAATGCAATTTTCAGACACTAACACAATCAGTCGGAGGCATAAGTAAGGCGTGAACAACTGCCGGAATATAAAGCAAGTGGATGACTGGATTGACCAAACTACCCCACATCACTGGGTGACATGCAACAGACTCACTATCACCCCACTCACTCTTCTGTGCATACGTAATGTGATGTAATATACAGAATGAGCTGGTTGGGAGGTAAAACGGAGAGTGAAAGTAATATACATGGTTGTCAGACTGGATACAATTGAGAGTTAGTGACTTTGGTTGATGGACGAGCAAGCTGGAGCTGGATACTAATTGTGATGGTTAGTAACAGGCTGGCTTGGGAATATTCACCAGTAAATTCCCAATCTTGTGTGGATCTTTTCCACCTTCATGACCATGTTTTTGTATTGCAGAGGATTGGGAGATAGTCACACTCTCTGAGAGGTGTTTGCATGTGCTTCCCCCCAGGCAGGGTTGACCCACAGGTATGTAATCTACCACCAAAATCTGATGACCTTTGGAATTGGTGGGAGAGTTGAGGAAGACACCACTGTTAGGTGTGAACTGTGTTGTGGTTGTTGGAACTGCCAATGACCATGTTGTGCTGGTTAGTTGACCAACAGAAAATGATTGCAAAATGCCGTGCTTTCAACAATATTATGTGATCAGAGAATGGCTCTATTGTTAATAATTATGTGAACAAATACACAAGATTGGGATGGAAGGGGGGAAAGGGATAAAATGACTACATTATTAACCCTCAACGTGCATGCCAAGCGAGGGTTGGTTTGTAAGTGCATCTGTCTCTGTCTGTCTGTTACCACATTTTCTGTGACTACGTGTAATGAGACAACAAAACAGTGATACCATCGCTACACTGGTTTCATTTTACCGGCATTACAATAACATTGTCACAATAATTCAAATAAACAGCAAAGATGACAAAAAAATGTGAAGAGTCCAAACGAATGATTATGACACAACAAACGATACAGCTGTACATACCGTTAAACACAACAAAGTTACCCACAATCAGTTGAATCAAGCGACCGGGTGTATTCTCACAGAAAATAAGGCAAATCGATATCCCAACAACATAAATGCCCAATTGCTGCCAAATCTGGAACGTGATGTGATGTGCGATGTTATAATGGGTATAAATATTATTAGCTTCCCAGTCTCGGCTTCGGTTAAATAGGCTGAGGTTTCTTTTATAATTAGAGGGTAAGGGGGGAGGGAGGAGCGGTGATGAGTCACAAGTCGTGAAGTTGGGCAAACGACAGGAACGCGAGGGGGCAGCCCGGGAGGCGACACGGCAGTGGACGATTGGCGCTGGGCGTAGTGCAAATGAGGACCGTTCTTGTTCTTCGGTGGAGTGTACTGCCCCTTCTCCATGTTGCTGGTCAGACTACGGAATGGTTGTTGGGGCAAGTCCTCGTCTATGAGTGGGACGAAGAGTCGTGGAATTGGAGGAACGTCATAATTGCTGGGTACGAAGGGTCGTGGAATTGGAGGAACGTCGTAATTGCTGGGTACGAAGGGTCGTGGAATTGGAGGAACGTCATAATTACTGGGTACGAAGGGTCGTGGAATTGGAGGAACGTCATAATTGCTGGGTACGAAGGGTTGTGGAATTGGAGGAACGTCATAATTACTGGGTACGAAGGGTCGTGGAATTGGAGGAACGTCATAATTGCTGGGTACGAAGGGTTGTGGAATTGGAGGAACGTCGTAATTGCTGGGTACGAAGGGTCGTGGAATTGGAGGAACGTCATAATTACTGGGTACGAAGGGTCGTGGAATTGGAGGAACGTCATAATTACTGGGTACGACGGGTTGTGGAATTGTCAGACTTACAAAAGCCGGCAATCTCTTGATGTAGTCCTCGTGAGCTTTATGGAGTCTGCTGTGGCTTGGGTGGCACATAGTTTCGTACTCGTGCTGCTCTTGGCGTGGAAGCATAGTTTCACAATGATGATGAGCATTGCTACTTGCACCGAAATCAGAATCCATCCTGAACTGCCTGCTCCCTGATTCCTCATTCTCCTCGTGGGGGTCGTCATGTGGCGACACGGACTGTCTCGACATTGCTCGCTCGTCAAACATTTCATCATCATTGAACGAGCCCACAGAATGACTGTATGACTGCTGGGACGGAACTCCGAAACTGCCACTCGGGGAGGCCGAACAGCGCGAGCTGTGAGGCACGGGGACCGAACACTGTTTACGGAAGGAGGGGTGTTTATAGAGGAGTACCGGTGGAGGGACGTCTTGGGCCGGGGCCGGGGAGCAAGAGAGAGAGATAGGTGAGTCTTGACCAACCGACACCTCACTGTACTTGAAACTGGAGGAGGACTGGGATCTCTTGTAGGACGACGGGAGACTCGTGTTGACGGAGTAACGTGGTCTGGAAGAGTCGAATATGTCTCTGGTTGGGATGGACACTGCCTTACCATCTCCCTCGAAGAGGAATCTGAGGGGAAGAGAGAGAGAGAGGCGAGGTAAATCCAGAGACAACTACAGTGAGCTTGCTATATCACCAATGGGATAATAAGAGAGGGTCCCCCATACTAGTAAGGTGTTCTCATTTCAGGAGTGCAAGAGCTGTTCTGGGGAAAGAAACATGTCCAGGAAGATAGAACAAACCCCTCATGTGCGAAATAGAGCATACAGGGGAACAGAGCCTACAAAGCCAACAGTATAATAGAAGTATCCACTGAGGTTGGAAACTGGTGCCATGTTTACCAACTACACTACCTAACCAGCTATACAGTAAACAGTGCACAGAGCAGGTACACTTGGAGCTGTCAAGTAAGTCCCATCCAGCCACAAGCACAACTGCTACACAGTGGAACCCTCTTAGTCTGGACCCATGGGAAGTATCCATATTAGTGAGGTGTCTATTTCAGGGGTTAGCCTTGAATTATCATTCTAGCTTGCAAATGTTCTGACACCTGGGAACTCTTTGGTCAATCTTGAGGTGTTTGAAAGCTGTCAATCTTGTAAAATACAGACACATAGGAAACAACTTCTTCTAATGTATAAAACCTGCCACAACTGTAACACATACACTTATCCTCTGGAACCACAAAACTAAGTTAAACCCACCTGTGGAGAGTTTCTCTGAGAGGGTAAGCCTCTTTGGGCCCTGCATACATCCACACCAGCCCCGGCCCTCCCTGGCACCTCTGCCCTATCTCGATGAACACGAGGTTCCACGTCATTCCCGTTCTGCGCATCTTGTCTCGGTCCCATGCGACGATCGGTTTCCCCACGTCGGACTGACTCACGATCTGGAGCTGTCCCACACTCTGATTAGGGATGCCACCTCTGAGAAGGAGAATGTGGACCCCTAGCATATTGCATCTGGAGCCCACCTCCTCTGGCATTATGTACACTGTCCATGCTGAATCTGGGACAACAGAGGAGAGAGGAGAGAGGGAGGGAAGAAGGGTAAGGAAGAAGGGAGAGGAAGGAGGAGGTGGGTGACAGAGGCCTGCAATAGCAAGGATATTGGCACGCCTGGTTATTGTTAGAGGCCAGGATTCAAGGGAAATTGGCTCCGTGATCTAATATACCTCTCCCCATCACACCTAGTAAAAATAGCCTGAGTTACATGTAGTGAAAGGTCATTCACCAACTCCTTAGAGAGACATGTAAACAAACTGTGAGTCCTGGATCTGCTTTAGGGGGGAGTTCAGTATGGGAGGGTTGTTTGGGGGTGAGGGGGAGATAGGGAGACTACCACTGTAACTCTAGCAAAATAATCATAGTGTGAATTATACCTGCTCCGTGGGACTTGGGGTCCACTTTGTACCGGAATCCATCGCTGATTGGGTTGGGCTCCTCTGGGATGACAGAGTACGGAAACATCGTCAGTAGCGTGAGAAGGCTCGGCCAGTGGACTCCACTCTCCGATCTGAACTCGTTGACTTTATTGGAATGGATCACCAGGAACAGAGTTCCACCTGACCGTGGCGACCCCTGGGAACGGATGGGTGACGAGTAGGTCAGTTCCTTGATCTTTGCACCCACGAGCTGGATTATCTCCATGGGTTTCTTGTCGCCGGCTCGCTCAGCGTTCTCGTGGTTGTCATACAGGGCCATGCAGGCAGAGTGCAGTTTCCCGTCGTTCTCGCTCCCACAAAACACAACGACTGCTCTCCTCTGTGTGAGATAGATACAGATATGACATGGTGGGACAGTTTAAAAAGAAGCATCATGAAAATGGGCTCAACCTACAACACACAGCATTGAAAGCGAAAATTTAGCGTTCTTGCGCCCCACATTGGTCTTGTACGGGTGTACAAATACAGGAACCACGCAGGAACGCTTCTAGTAACAGATACCTACGCAAGCCATTTCCAGGCAAGCAGCTGGCGAAGGCCTTCCCCGTCGTCACCTAGTCAGCACAACAACCACGTTCAGAGCTACAACATACATCCAGGCAGAATGTACGCCTTAGCTTGGCTATTTGCCTCACCTTCCAAGCTCCCGAGCCCTTTTGAAAGAGCGGGCCTCGCATAACTACTTTGGCCATCGCCATCTCTTTCTCCGGACTCTATCGGTGATTGACTGCAGCAACACAAACGGGGATGAGGGGGGCATTCGTTCGTACAGACGAAACGCGGTCGTTGTTTATGCGGCCCGCGCCCGCCAAACTGCTACAAAATGCGCGCGAAGGCCCGCCGTCGCAAGATTGATGAAAGCGTCGATAAGGGGTTTGTATCGTGGTCATGCTCGCCTTACCTTGGCCACTCATCCTCTCACTAACAACTGAAAGATTCACTTCACTGCTCTATCGTGCTCACCAAGACTTGTTGGACTGTTGTATTATACCTTGTTAGAATAGTGGCACTCCTCCAGTTTTGCCAAGGGTTTGCACTTTACTTTCATTGCAGCTGGTGGTTGCTAGCAATGGGCAATTTGTGGTAATAGATTGGTCTACCAACTAGCATTATGTTTCTCAGTTTGTTGAGAAGGAGCATGCAAAACTTAGCATTTCAAACACCAACAATTTGTGTACATGCTGCATTTCAGTATATCTGCCCCCAAAAGGCAGTGTAAAATTGATGCCTGGTTTTCTATGTACATTGTCATTGATAACTAGCCATTATTACGTAAGAAGCACAAAATGTTGGCATAAGTGTAAGCAACAAGTCAGCCCCACTCTTCCTCCTCCTATATGTGCTTGCGTAGGTATCTGTTACTAGAAGCGTTCCTGCGTGGTTCCTGTATTTGTACACCCGTACAAGACCAATGTGGGGCGCAAGAACGCTAAATTTTCGCTTTCAATGCTGTGTGTTGTAGGTTGAGCCCATTTTCATGATGCTTCTTAGTATCCTATGGGGTGCCATCTGTGTCAAAATTTAAAAAAAATCTCCCATATACAAATGAAGTGCTATATGGAGTGCTGCATACATATATGACACTCTTCCATTTACATAGGCAACTCACCGTATCCATATGTAGGGCTTCCTATATATCCACCAGTAAGAAGTGCTACAAATGTATATGGATACTCCTTATACATATAGCGCACTCCATATACATACACCCTACTGCATATGATATGGAATCTTCCACTTGTACAGATCATGCTCTATTTGCATATCGAGCATTGCTTATGTATACAGTGTGGTATCTGAGTCCTTCTCTACGAAGTAGACTCTGCGCATGCGCACAATACCGGACACACTGTATACATAAGCAATGCTCGATATGCAAATAGAGCATGATCTGTACAAGTGGAAGATTCCATATCATATGCAGTAGGGTGTATGTATATGGAGTGCGCTATATGTATAAGGAGTATCCATATACATTTGTAGCACTTCTTATTGGTGGATATATAGGAAGCCCTACATATGGATACAGTGAGTTGCCTATGTAAATGGAAGAGTGACATATATGTATGCAGCAATCCATATACTTCATTTGTATATGGGAGATTTTTTAAAATTTTGACACAGATGGCACCCCATAGGATACTAATTGTGATGGTTAGTAACAGGCTGGCTTGGGAATATTCACCAGTAAATTCCCAATCTTGTGTGGATCTTTTCCACCTTCATGACCATGTTTTGGGAGATAGTCACACTCTCTGAGAGGTGTTTGCATGTGCTTCCCAGGCAGGGTTGACCCACAGGTATGTAATCTACCACTAAAATCTGATGACCTTAGTGTATAATATAGCTGGTGGGAGAGTTGAACACAACACCACTGTTAGGTGTTGTGGTTGTTGGAACTGCCAATGACCATGTTGTGCTGGTTAGTTGACCAACAGAAAATGAATCTGACAGCCAGCCACTGCATCATGAAAAAACTTGTAAACACAATGGAAGGATTTGTAGTTCCATCTTTGCAAGGATGTTTTTTGCTCCCTTCAAGCAGAGCTGCCAACTCCATACAATAAAAATTGGATTAGTCATACTGTGCGTGTGTGCTTCATTATATCGGACAGAAAATTTCCCTGTTGCAACGCACTAGGCAGTAAGCAAAGAACTGGAAGTAAAACACTTTGCACATTTTGCTAACAATCAAGGGAAGAAGTACCAACAATCATGATAAGAGAAGCAATGTGGGTGATTGGTAATGAACTGAAATGGGTGTACAAGAGCACCAAAAATGAGTGTGTGCTGTCTATATCACGGCAAGAAAACAATGTGGGTGGGGGAGGGGTGAAGGTGGCGGGTGGTGTTATGGTCTTTGGGTCTCTGTAAACCCATTCAGTCTCGCTAGACTACTCGCAGGACACAAACGTTTATACTCACCAGTCGAAGAATCCATACTCGTGAGCTTGCGCGAACCATACACAATTATTGTGTGAGGACATTCCTGTTCACAAAAAATGTCATGCGCAGGGTTCGCAAATCTGTGCGTGGCGGAAAGCTCAGCGTAACTTCACCTGTGGCCCCAAGCGCAGAGAGCTAGAAATGGAAGAGTTGTTTCAGACACGAAGCGAGAGGAGGGAACGAGGGTGTGGTTGGTGTAGTCGACGCGGGGTACAAGTATTTTTCTGCCTCCTACTCCTCGATTGCTGCCGTTGCTCACCCAGCACCTGCGAGAACGCTGTGTGTCCCTCTCCCCCCACCATGACCACTGGACTCGTACAAACTGTTGAGTGGCAGCAGGGTAAGTCTCAGTGCAGTAGTACAACAGCAAAACCCCTACCTCCTATCTCCCACACACAGTCCTCTTATTGCATTGCAGCTGCACTACAGGTATAGCTGGGAGACACATGTGATTACAATTTTATTTTGCAGGTGTAAGTCCGAGCCTCTTCTCCCTTACTCCCACCTCCTCTCCCCCCACTATGACCACTGGACTCACACAAACAGTTGAGCGGCAGCAGGGTAAGTCTCAGTGTGCAGTAGTACAACAGCAAACCCCTATGTACCTACTGTATCTCCTACACATAGTCCTCTTATTGCATTGCAGCTGCACTACAGGTACATATAGCTGGAGAAACATGTATTTACAATTTTATTTTGCAGGTGTACACTTGCACTTCATATTTGATTTTTGCAGCATCCTCCATTACTACTGATGGCCCTACAGTTCACATTAGTCAGAGCGAGATGACTCAAGTAGTTACTATGATTGGTAAGCTGCCAAGATTGTGTGTTTCAGACCTTTGCTGGTTTAGTCAACATATTCTCTAGGGCTATTTTGTGTCCTCAACCTACCTAGCTAACCCTCACCTACATAGAACTAACCTGACCCATTCTTACTTATCTCTAGGAGTGTTAGGTGGTGTTCTGGTAGTTCTACTGTTGGTTGCAGTGATATGTGTGCCTGTGGTGCTGGGACTGAGACGCAAAGGCAGATCCATTGCTAGTAACCCCATCACTAGCACAGGTGAGTGAAGTGTGTGGGGCCTTTGCTGAGAATGTAGCTGCTGACTTGCATAGCCACTCCTAGCCACTGCATCACATGCATGATGTCATTAGCGAGCAAAGCGAGCCTACCTAGTGGCCAATGGGCGACTTTTCCCTATATATGGAGGGTGATGTGGCCCACCGTAATGTTCTATGAAAGAAACGAAATTTCGCAATAGTCTTGTTCGCTAATGACTTGTCAGGCACTATTGAGATTCTGTTTGTGTATGTCTGTATAGTATTGCTCCAAAATCTCTTCCTTCCAGGGGTCACAGAAGACTCTTATAAGTAAGTTGATACGCATTGTGAAAGTTGGCAGTATTATTATACTGTAGTATGTGGCAAGCCCTAATTTACTTTCGTAACCAATAAGTGAAACAGAATTGAAACTTATTCACATGAAAAGTATGTGTAGCATACTAGCCGAGAATAGCAAGAGAGGAGAGAAAATAACGTGTGGCTCTCATTTTCCTGTGCTTTCTTACCCAAAATGTAATTTTGTTGCAGTCAAGTAGCACTTGGTGGTTCTGGACAGTTTGTTTCAGATGTGGTAATGATTGTGTATCACTGCCGTCCATCACACTAGACCACCACCACCACCACCAGAAGAACTGGAACCGGAGGAACTGGAGAGCAAGAAGAGGGAGAGAGAGGAGAATGCCAGATCAGCTGGAGCCATCAATCCTCACACAGTGAGTGGTTGGATATCTGTCCCTTATCATATTAGTACATCTTAGCTGTTGACTGTTGATTGGACGGAGGAAGAAAGAAAAAAGAAAAAAGCTTGTTAGCCCCTTCCATTTGTCATCTGCTGGTAGTATATAGTTGATGCCGTCCTATATATGTTGGTCACAGAAATGTGGGTCCCCCTTCCCCCTGGGCCTCGCCTATATAGTTATATGCACCTGTAATCACAATAAAGTACGTGGGATTTCAGTGTTTGTATGTACATACACTTGTTTTTTCCTGTTTAACACCTCTCTGTGCCAGTTTAACAACATTATTTCAGCGGTGCAAATTTTCTGATAAACCCTCGCCGCGCATGTACAGCCAGGGTTACGGTACTTGGTCTGTGTGTCTGTTTGTGTGTGTGTCTACGATTATTCTCGCACTACAGACTACGAGACGGCTTATGAGTGATACCAACAGCTTCAGTGAGCTTTAGCGCTGCAAGAACATCAAAAATAATGTGGCAATTTTGCTGAAACGACTGCCTTCTAGAGCAAGAAACTGGCACGGCCGTGGAAAGCGTTGCATGGCCCAGCGGTGGGCATGTGTATATTAACTGGCTTTGGGCTTTGGCTTACCTCAATTATTTTTAGCCACCGCTAAGGGATGAAGTTACTCGGAGGACGAGTGTGCAGTTCCGTGTTGCTCTAAACGCTCCCTACTGTGTCGCAGCCTGTCGCGAAAGTGCTTAGCTATGTCACGGGTATACAGGTATACTGTGGCCTGCTATTGTGCATAGCACAATTGTTGCGAGTGTTTGCCATGTAAAAGTGACTATTCATGATTGTATGTATGTACATGGCTGTCAACATTTTTATCTCTGTAGACTATATATGTATACCCCCACACTCTATAGTCACAGGGCTTCCCAGAGGAAGCAGAGTCAAAGGAAGGAGAGCCAGAGAAAGCAGAGTCAAAGGAAGGAGAGCCAGAGGAACCAGAGTCAAAGGAAGGAGAGCCAGAGGAACCAGAGTCAAAGGAAGGAGAGCCAGAGGAACCAGAGTCAAAGGAAGGAGAGCCAGAGGAACCAGAGTGCTGCACAATTTTTGCGAGTGTTTGCCATGTAAAAGTGACTATTCATGATTGTATGTATGTACATGGCTGTCAACATTTTTATCTCTGTAGACTATATATGTATCCCCCCCACACTCTATAGTCATAGGGCTTCCCAGAGGAAGCAGAGTCAAAGGAAGGAGAGCCAGAGAATGCAGAGTCAAAGGAAGGAGAGCCAGAGGAACCAGAGTCAAAGGAAGGAGAGCCAGAGGAACCAGAGTCAAAGGAAGGAGAGCCAGAGGAACCAGAGTGCTGCACAATTTTTGCGAGTGTTTGCCATGTAAAAGTGACTATTCATGATTGTATGTATGTACATAGCTGTCAACATTTTGATCTCTGTAGACTATGTATCACCCCCCCCCCTCTATAGTCACAGGGCTTCCCAGAGGAGAGCCGGAGAAAGCAGAGTCAAAGGAAGGAGAGCCGGAGAAAGCAGAGTTAGAGGAAGGAGAGCCTGTTCATTCCCCAGTACAGGTGAGCTTCACCAATGGGGTATATAGCTTCAGGGTGGGCTTTTCTCACACTGTCCCATGGCATTGTTGTTCCTCCCAGTGCCCATACACAAGGAAATGTGAATTAAAAAACTGACCTTCCCCTTACCATGGCAGCAATTTAGCTCTGCATTTATAACACACTCCTATATAGCTGTTAGCATACAAAGTGTGAAATTGTCCCAGCAAATGACATACTTCCAAAGTAGTTTAAATTTGTGGGTGACACACTGTAGTGTGTAGTTTGTGTTGTTTTGCCTCACCGTGAAAGTGTGTAGTTGTCCCAGCATAATTATCACACAATCATGTGTTGAATGTACCTACTTGTAATATCCACATGCAATTACAAGACACTTTGAGACCGCCACATATGATTAAGTGGTGTCAAATGCCATTACATAGTACCTTTCTCGTTGCAGGCACGATTAAATTTGATCACTATGACCAAAGAACTTGTAGCGTCACCTTGAGACCTCACCATGATTGTATGGGACTTTGATCACTTTATAGCTACAAGTAAATAATAAAATCCTAGTGTCAGCATGCTCACAATCTGTTCATTATCATATCCCATCCATATCTTGTCTCTTTTCCTTTTTATGTCATGCTATAGGGCTAACTGCTAATTGTACCACAAGCACAATAGGTGGGCAACAAACACTTGTTCAGGCTGGCTTGAAGGTAACCTGATACCAACAGGCCTATAATACCCCTAAATAGTACAAACCTACACCTCACTCCAAGTTAGGTTTGATTGGCGCAGTCACCAAGAACACATTTTAACAGCAGCAGAGTGGAGAAAACGAAAGGGTAGAGTTGAATTAGCACTACCTGAAGTACTTCGAGTGTGGTTAAGTAAAGTGGGTAATAGTTTGGAGAGCAGACCTGCAAAATTACTAGGTTCTGGTATTTTCGTATCTTCATGTGTAAGGGGTAAAGAAGAGGTAATGTAAGATACAACAGCACTTGCCCACATTCAATATTGGTGGGATATGACACCACAAATATTTATGAACGGTTCTCTTTCCAAATTTAGGAGGGCAGTATACCTGTAATGCTAATATATACCAAATGTATGTGTAACCCTACTCACCCTCCTCTCCCCCTTCCCTTCCAACCACCCACCACCCACCCCCACCCCCTTCTCTCTCTTTCCAAACATTCCAGCCCACATTACATATCCCCACTGGAGACACACACCTGAAGGAGGTTATATAGTGTCAGTTCATGCTAGATCAGACTGCAAAACTAAGTCTTCTTGCATGCACATAATCGCTCAACTACCAACTTTGTTTTCTTGAAATCTATATCGTTGAAAAGTAGACATGCTGTGTAGATAACAATGAAAACTTGTGTTGTCCAAGACTGTCCAGATGTGATGCACCAGTCTTAGTTGCAGCCGATGGCCATCCACATGTCTTCTGAGCCACAGCTGTACGGATGCTGCGGCGGTGGCGATACTCCGAGAGGGGAGAGTGGACCTCCAATTGAGGCAGGGGCTGCCCCACATGAGTGCGTGAGGTGCCCAGCCATTTCTGGAGAATAGACGAGGGATGAAGGAGGAGGAGGAAGAGTGGGGACACTTTCACTAGGGAGAGAGGAGAGACCTGGGCTGCTCATTACAGGAGGGGTATCAGCTCCAGAGTTGTAGCTGAAGTATGCTGGTGGCAAGTTGTCCGGAGCGACTTCAGTGTACGTCGGAACAATCTCTTCTTGAAAGAAGCCGTCGGCTTGCTGGTGCAGGTCAGCAGGCTCAACTTCAGTGGATGTCAGAACAATCTCTTCTTGAAAGAAGCCGTCGGCTTGCTGGTGCAGGTCAGCAGGCTCAACTTCAGTGGATGTCAGAACAATCTCTTCTTGAAAGAAGCCGTCGGCTTGCTGGTGCAGCTCAGCAGGCTCGACTTCCAGCCGCTCGTCGCAGTAGAGGTTGATCTGCGGGGGTGGTGGTGGAAGAGGAGGGGGGCTGGGCTCGACGCCAACGGCCCCCGCTTCTTGGGTGGTTGTCTGCTCTCTGATATGGCGAATGGCGGCCGCGAGCGTTCGCACCTTGCTAAAATGACCGGAGGGGCCTCTTTCGACCCGCACCACCGCGCCGAGAGCTTCGTAGGCCTCCCGGAGGTTCTTCACTCTCTCCTTTTCTCTGTCGTTTTTCTGTTTCTTTTTGGCTGCGCTTGGTCCACCTCTGTTCACTGGGACTCTGTCCAGGGGTTGCCGTTGACCTCCGCCTCTGCGTCGAGCTCGCCGATACCTGCCGCGGCCGCCACGAGTCCGCCGCGTCTCCGCCTGAGGCAGACACCAGTCTGCGTCTTCTTGTCCGCCGCATACAGAAGTACTTGAAGCGCCGATACTTCTCTCTGTGTCGGAGAGCGGAGATCTCGAGGAGGAAAAAGAAGAGAAAGAAGAATAGGAAAACGCGGCAAGACTGCTGCCGATACCGCTGCTCGATCCGCAGTCAGCCGACGACGACTGAAGACTTGCAGCGGCGGCAGAGTAGAATGAGGTGGCAGCTGACATGCCGCTCTTGTACGCTCGAGGTTGCGCATGCGCAGTTCGGTATTTTCACCGTTTTTCTACTCACCCTTACCCCCCTTCCCCTCCCACCCACCCCCACCCTCTTTCCAAAGCGATCCTGTCGTGGTTTCAGAAGTGTTGTGATATTGAGGTGTCATGATCTTAGCAGAATTAGTAACAGTGTACTACACATTTTAGCAGCAAGCTCAGACTTTATACACCAGCCTACAAGGGAAGAACTCCTAAACCTGGCAATAGCCCAGGGAAGAGAGGTGCCACACCTGCAGGCAGGAGGGGAGAGGCCACAGGATAACTGGTGATTATTGTGTGGGGTACTCCTGTACCGGTGCTTGAATGGCCATAGCAATTTCTCCAACTTCATCAGGTAGTGTGATACACTGTGCCAAGTTTCTAGTTGTAGGAGAGGCCTGTAACTGAATGGGACAAGCACAATCGTTCTATTATGAGCATCATACATCACAGAATGTACAGACTAATGGTAAACATGCACCATGAGGCAGTCACAGCATAGTTTGGGATTCAAGCCCCACCTATTTCTGTAGTCCTGGGTGGCCAGTGTGCATAAAAACCACCATATAAATGACATACCAATCTGCCTTTGGGAGAGATGAAAGGAAAGCACCTTCAGTGGTGTGGTATA
>CASHTH010003397.1:0-38871 GCA_030341885.1 Geodia barretti
CATACGCACTTCACGCATCACTCGGCATGTGGACCAACACCTTTCACGAATTGCGAAGGGTGGAGGCGGCGGCAGACACCCATCCGAGGCCCGGTGAATCCCCTATACTTGGATATGGCGACAGAAGATGGGTGCGCGTTTTCTCGTAGATGGGTGGCAAACTTTAAGGAAGGAGTAGCTTCGTGGGTCACTAGATGGCGAGGGGTTTTGATGACTGATGGCTGAAAATGTTTTGTGATGTTGATCTACTAAGTTACCGCCCAGAGTATTGTTTTTGGTTATGGTCCCTGTAGTTGCGTGTGAAGCGTGCCTAATGGAACTTCATGCTAAATACGAGCGCAAAATTGAACTCTGGTGCAGTCTATCCAGAACAACGGCACATTGCTCCAATCCGGGGCATCCACCACAGAATATTTGGTGCAGACAGCAACCCATATAGGCCAACATGGGATCGATATACACCTTGTTATTCCGTCTCATAACTTCCAGGTGACAGTCCGCCTTGTGTGCTGGAATGATCCTGTAGTGTAGGCTGACTTTATTTTGCCACCGACATAATAGGAAAGTTAACAGAGGGCAGGGTTGATCTCGTCATTGACGCTCGCCCCAGGTAGAAAAGAGAGGTTGGTAATGAGTGCGCTTTGCCTGTATTCACCCCTTTTGGGATTACCCCCAATGCCGACTTATGTAGGGACGAGAGCATGAAACCTAACCAAAGACCCTCCCTGAGACTCCTCGGAATGTGTAACGTGCAAATGCCCGACCTGGGCGAGAAAATATTGACTGTTCCCACACCGACCATTACAATCACCATTCATAGCTTCTAACAGCCCTAGTTGAAAACCTCTATACATAACCATCATTGAATAGTGTGAGAAAATATATACACTATTACGTGCACCTGGGCAAGTAAAGTGAGCCAACCTAGTTGTCTGAATGCGGGATTTTTCTATACATGATTTATATGTTTCTACTGCACATACCATAATGTTACTTACACGCACGCACGAAAACACGCGCGAACTGCGTTGTCGGTAGTTCCCCTTAGCCGCTTTACGCCTCAGACCTGTCGTGTAAGGCTGGTGGTGGTATGCTTTGCCCGGTTTTGTCCTGGTGCATCTATCATTAGTGATGAATGCCTTCACAGGCAATAAACGGCCAGATGTGAACCGAGATAATCTTGGCAAACATGGAGGAACCAACAACTCGAATAAAGGCACCGGTTGTCGTTATAATTGTGCCAAATCTGGTGTTCAGTCGTCTGCTTGAACGGGTCCTCCTATCCGACTGGCATGTGAAGCCAGCTCCATATGAGAGGGGCAGGGTTGTGCTGTGCAGAGGGAGGATCCTCGCTCTCTTGGTGAATGTGTCAACATACATAATACATGCTACACTTGTTACATCTCCCTTTCTGTAAAGAAACAAGATACAGCAATCATAAGTTAGAGGGGGAAAATCAAACTTTTTTCTCTCTTTTTTCATGCATTTTACACATTGTTAGCTGTGAAATTGTAGTGTGGCTGGCCGGTGCATCATGCATGTCTCACACTTGGAGATGTATTATTTTATATCTCTGGCTCTGCTGATACAGCCTTCGATGCCGATGTCTGTCTCATGGCATGTGGCCATCTTCTCCTTTCGCAATGCTGCAGGTACCATAACTAGCGGTCCTTTGAACACCAAGTGACCCTCCGTTGTCAGTTCATCTCGGAAGTCATGGTGGAGATGGAGAGCATTTGGAACTTTCGACTTACTGTCAGGCCAGCCCTGTTGGATGGTCTGGCGGAGCTCCAGAAGGACAGGGTCATCTGCTGAGGCATGTGGGAACTGCTGCACTCTCTCTGGAGGAAGAGCCAGGACAGACGTGTGGTCAATGTCGGCACATTCGGCTGCCACCGTGCAGCAGTGGACTTCCAAATATGCACGGCTGAGTGTATCGGTAAGGCGCACAAGCCTTCCTTTTTTGTACCTTACTGTCAGGTTGTACTTCTGGAGCTGAATGAGCATTCACTGTAACCGGTTTGGGGCGCTGTTGAGTGGCTTCTTCATGATCATCTCCAACGGTTGGTGGTCCGACTCCACGTTCACCTCTCTTCTGCCGTAGATGTATGCCTCAAAATGATCACATGCGAAAACAATGGCCAGTAGCTCCTTTTTTATCTTGGCGGGGCGTGTTTCTGCAGGGGAGAGGGCACATGATGCATATCTGCCGAACAGAGTGTGAAATGTGGTCAGGAATGATGAGGGTTCATCGAGCTCTATGTTCCAAATCCCTTGCTCACATCAAGGATAGTGAAGAACTTGGCCCCATGAAGTTGCGTGGCGACATCCTCAATGATCGGCAGTGGGTAGGGTTCCTGCTGAATGGCACGATTGAGGTCTTTGGGTGGAGGAAGATTCGAAGAGAGCCATCTTTTTTGGGGACGATAACCATGGAGCTAATCCAGAGTGTGGGTTCCTGCACTTGGGAGATGATCCCTCGCTGGGTAAGGTCTGTGAGTGTGTGCTGAAGCGATTCTCACAGGGCCACTGGGATATGCCACACTGCTGGACTGGCGGAATCATCTCATCCAGTCGAATGTGGTATTAACCCTGCAAACGACCCATGCCACCCCCAAAAACTGGGGGGTACTTCTTGGTCAGTTGCTGAATCGAGAGTGGGTCTGGTCCCTCTACAGCATACACAGGCACTATACGCTGGTTCAGTTGGTCGTTGTCGAGATAGGATATGATTTTCATTCTGAGGCATTCCTTAGTAGTGGACGGATGTCCTGCGTGTCCACAAGCTTGCAGTCAAGACGGCAGTGGTACTCTTCCCGCCACACACTCAAGAGTACCGTGCCCACAACAGGGAGTGCTGCACCACCATACGCAGTGATGCTCGTTCGTGACGGTGTGAACTTAGTCAGGTCCTGGTCTTTGGTAGCCCTCCAATGTGCTGGCATAAAAAATTGAACCTCTCTACTGTGGTGAAGCGTGTAAACCTTCCTAGTACAGGCCTGTCTCCGACAGAGGCGTGTGAACCTTCCTGGTACAAGCCTAGGTGCAGGTGCAAGTGCAGGTGCACAAGACTGGTAAATGCGCTTTGGGTGGGGGGACCCATTAACGTGGGAACCCGTATTTTATGTGCAGACCTGAAATATTTTTCCAGCTATTTTAGGGGTCCAAATATTCCGTGACAGTACCGATTAGATCTATTCCAATCTGTTTCCACACATCAGTTACTGGGATTGGGTGAAGCTCTGCTTTGGCCTTTCCTAGGCGACTGTTGACATGTTGACAAACATCACATCTCTTGCAGTACTCAGTGATATCATTAGCCAACCCCTTCCACCAGTAAGTTGGAAGCTGCATAACAGAGGAAACTCTAAAATACTAGCTACCAGGACAAGAAAAATCAACTACAGTAGTATATACCTTGCTCAGGGTCTTATCACGCCCAGAAGTGACCTCCGTCGATGCCATCATGACAGCTCGAATCAGCCTAGTCTTCTCTGCCGGATCCACAATCACACGACGAAGAGTCTTCCTCTGGGAACCTTTTGACGAGTGGTAAAGTATCCCATCCTTCTTCAAACGTCACAGCTTGTTGGTGCAGTCCACGCTTGTCATTGGTGTTGAACTCCGGAGGGTACACTGGTGAACCGATCCTCGAGCCTCTGAGGTACTCCAGAAGTTGTTGGTACGTACCTTTCTTCTGTGAGAGAAACCATGCGTTTAGTGGGCGTTTCACTTCCATGGGCAGACAGGTGTAAACTGTGGTAGGGGGATAAAATATCCGGACCCCGGATATTACATACTAAGGATATACTACCCCCGGATAGAATATCCAGGGATAAAATAAACCATTACACTGGTTCTATCGTGGCCTTATCCCCTTCGTTCTCCCACCCCAAGAATGTAGAGAACACCTCATGTGTTTCCTCACCTATTACTGTCAACAACGTAGCCACCTGGACCGCTTCTGTATTTCCGCTCAGGCCAGTCACAAGTGAGTAGTTAGCCCAGGCATTCTTGAACCGCTTCCACTTTTCGGCAGCTTACTGATCGTGTATTTCCACCGGGGATGGGGGGTGGAATATAGTTGGCGGCCATCCTGTCAGTGACGCAGTCCGGTCTTGGTGGTGGATTCACGGGCCTCAAAGGTTGCTCGTCGGTTGAGATCCCGGACCACCGCTGCCACCATGTAACAAGTGGGCTTGCGCTCGCTAGTTCTTGGTCACTGCTAACTGATATCAGACATGAACCATTTCACGTAAACACTAGGACCATCACGTGGTGACCGATTACACAATGACAGTGAACATACATGCTACACTCGTTACAATAACCAGCTGTTCGATATGGACCAGTTGAGATCTTTTCGGGCAAGCATGTCCCGGCGGTACTGGTGATTGTAAGCGACCATGAGAGGAGAAGAGGCAAGAGAACGTTAGTTGGTGACTATGATTCATCATTACAACAGCTTGTCATGGCCGCCTCTTTCAGGGCATGTACAAAGCATGGTCTGTAGTGTGCCGAGAGTGTGATGAGAGTTAGACGCCGCCTTTTCTTCCTGACTGGTGTCTGTCCGATTGTTTGGTGATGAGCCTTTTTCTGCTCCCACATTTCCTTTCCAATTCCTGAATAAGGACTCTAGTCTTTGACACAGTATAGGCCTCTGCAAATCTATTCTTTTTGTCATTTTCACTTATGAGATTTGATCTCTTCGACTCCAGCTGAAAGGAGACTGGATGTGGCAGACAATAAGGGCTAAATTTAGAAAATGTTGCTAAGAATGAAAACTGAATTGCATTCTTTCACTTGGCCCTATTGTTTAGAGAATTGCTCATTTCATGCCGTCTCCCATTTAAAAAAAAGTTCTCTGGGGTGTCTGTGGCAATATTTGCCCTGTTTGCCATCTCCTAGTTATGGGCCACCCTCAGAATTGTGGTCCGATATGCCAAGAGCACCGGCAATTTGGCAGGAATCTTATCAAGAGGAGAGCCACCATTCTGCACTCCAGCCAACCTTTTATGTCAGTGCCTGGCAGCTTTGGTTTGGAGTTTAGGTGCTGAATTGGGTTTGACTCTGCTTCTGTTAGCTCAAGGACCGCTTTAGTTTACGCTGATGGAGGGAGGAGAGAGGCGGATACTCGGTTAGTGGCTGATGTTGCTGCAGCCAACAGGTCCAACCCTGATGACCGTTATGTTTTGCCATTATTATTGTCGTCACGTTGAAAAGCGCATTTGAAACAGAAAACGTTCAGTGTATATTTGAAAACTTCAGTTCATCGCCTGTAGTATTCAAGCATTCTTGTAAAGACACGCTTGTTGCTTTCAAAGATGTCTTGACTAGTGAAACAAGTCTCTCTGTGGCTGCAGAAGATGGCCGTACAAGGAGTGTTTCTTAGCTGCAGCTTGCCAGTTAAGAAGTGCAAAGGCATATATATAGCTTTCCACAAGTCTAGTTGGTTATAATGCCTGTCAAGAACTGCTACTTTGGGAAGGTAAGTAGGTAGTTCTTCTCTTGTTTAATCAATTGCGGCAGCAGTAGGGTTCATTTCACGAACATTCCGAGCTTTAACCTGTATGCTAATTGGTGGTGGACATAATAGAGTCCATCTTTGACACAGAGTCGAGCCGCGGTATGTTGGAGAAATTTCCGCACTGAGCTCCATAGACTTTGCACATCCTTCGATCTTGACTCCCCTGGATTCTGGACACTATTGACGAACGACTCCAGTTCCTCTGACGTTGTCACTCTGGTTCCCTGTCGGATTTGGGTAGTCCGATGTAGCTGCGACCAGGCCACATCACTGACCAGTTTATCTCTGCTGGTCAAGCACTTTGTCGCCCGAACCACTCGAGTGCAGTGGGCCTGGTCTTCGACCGACGGTATAGAGCCCCAGACCTCCATGCTTGCATGCGGCATAGAAAAAGGTGCGTGCAGGTAGGTTGAGGGCACGTTTGAGGATTTGCCGCAAGTCTGTATCTAACTTGTTGGCCCATTTGAGAGGGACCAGGGAGGCAGAGTTGAGGGGGGAGTCCCTTCAGTTGCCCAGCACCTTCCTCCGGACAGACACTGAACAATATATTGTCAGGGTCAGCCGGGCTGTAGCGTGGGAGGTAACTCAGGGGGAGGGGCTCCAGTCTCAGCCAGGGCTGGTGTGGAGAAGAAAGCTGTCAGCGCGTCGGTGGAGATAGTACAGGGAGGTGACTGGTCTCCTGGGAGCAGTCGGATGCATTTCTTCCTGAAAGCTTTTGCAGCTTCTTTGCTTCCCTGGTGCATCTCCTCCTCTCTGTACGGTCATGTCGTCGATGTCGCTGCGGTTGACACTGCAGGGGTGACAGGGGAGAGTCTGTTGAGGCGGGGGTGTCACTGGATGAGACAGAATTAGTTGGCACAGTAGGTCGAGTGGCAGCTGAATTAGTCTATCTCTGGTTCCGTATCTTCCAGGTCGATGTTGGATGGGTCCTGTGTTGCTGTCTGATAAGACCCGAGAGTGAACGTCAGATCCTCTACAGTATTCGTGAATGAAATCCACTCCTCCTCTGCCAGTTGACGATCAGAAAGAGGGGCGATTTGACGGATGGATCTTGTCAGGTAGTCTAAGATTGCCGCAGAGATCTCCGAACCCTCCCTCTCCCTACCCACCCCCCTCCACATCCCTGATCCCGTCTTCCTGGATGTCCCATCCAGAGTCCCCCCTGTACCCGCAAATTCCCCGGTCCACTGCACCTAACCACCATCAGCCCTTGCCTCCTCTCCCCATGCGCCCACCACCCCTGAACCCGTCACTTCCCTCACCTCCTGCACCTCACCACCATCAGCCCTTACCTCCCGCACCTCGCCACCATTTTCCCTGACCTCCTGCACCTCACCACCATCAGCCCTTACCTCCCGCACCTCGCCACCATTTCCCTTACCTCCCGCACCTTGCCACCATTTCCCTGACCTCCTGCACCTCACCACCATCAGCCCTTACCTCCCGCACCTTGCCACCATTTCCCTGACCTCCTGCACCTCACCACCATCAGCCCTTACCTCCCGCACCTTGCCACCATTTCCCTGACCTCCCGCACCTCGCCACCATTTTCCCTTACCTCCCGCACCTTGCCACCATTTCCCTGACCTCCTGCACCTCACCACCATCAGCCCTTACCTCCCGCACCTTGCCACCATTTCCCTGACCTCCTGCACCTCACCACCATCAACCCTTTTGCCGCAGAGATCTCCGAACCCTCCCTCTCCCTACCCACCCCCCCTCCACATCCCCGATCCCCTCTTCCTGGATGTCCCATCCAGAGTCCCCCCTGTACCCGCAAATTCCCTCGTCCCCTGCACCTAACCACCATCAGCCCTTGCCTCCTCTCCCCATGCGCCCACCACCCCTGAACCTGTCACTTCCCTCACCTCCTGCACCTCACCACCATCAGCCCTTACCTCCCGCACCTCGCCACCATTTTCCCTGACCTCCTGCACCTCACCACCATCAGCCCTTACCTCCCGCACCTCGCCACCATTTTCCCTTACCTCCCGCACCTTGCCACCATTTCCCTGACCTCCCGCACCTCGCCACCATTTTCCCTTACCTCCCGCACCTCGCCACCATTTCCCTGACCTCCTGCACCTCACCACCATCAACCCTTGCCCCTGCATCCCTAGAGATCTCTTCCCCTCCTGGCGGTTGACAATGTGCTTTTTTCCCTAGCGGAGAGGCCGTTGAGACGCGGCGGTTGTCTGCCTGTTGTGAGTCTACTGCTGGCTCTGACTCAGAACTCGCAAGTGAAGTCTCCCTCGTGTGCAAGTGTGTAACTTACGGTTTATATGTATTGCATAACGGTACTGAATGTGCATGCTTTTTACATTTTTGCATTTTAATCTCTTCCTCAGGTAGTGGATCTACTGATTGCCATGGCTAACTCGGCTGCTCACAGTCCTCGTGCTGCGGTCATTCTTGACCCCTTCCCCTCCATCGTGGACCCCAGCAATGTCAATGTTCTTGCCCTTGATCCACAGGTGTGTGTACGTACAACGTTAGTGAATGTGTCAATAACTAGCTAGCGAGGTAGAAAGGCAAGCAAGTAAACTACACCTAGAACAACTCTTTGTTTTCAAGGAAGAAGAAGAGTTGCCCTAGGTGGAATTCGAACCCTGCTCTCTAGGCGAGTGCTCTATGCATGAGTAGTTGTGGTAACCAATAAGTGCCAAGAAGCTCACATACTATGTCAGCAATAATTAATGCTCTTGGGGCATGCATACGCAGCAAGGGTTATAGTAGTTGGTTTGTCTGTCTGTGTGTCGACGCTTATTCTGGCACTACAGGCTACGAGGCGGCCTATTAGCGATACCAACGGCTTCAGAACTACGGGAGCCAGAAAAATAAAAGGGTGATTTTCCTGAAACGACTGCATTCGAAAAATATGCCGTGAAAACAAGCGAAAAAAGCCAATATGCATAATCGCACTGGGCTTACCGCGACCTGATCCACTCGCTCTGTGTATCTTGCGGGCTCAGGAAATCACAACAAACGGCATATGCTATCTACTACTGTAGCTAGCCCATGTCAGACTCTCCACGCACTACTAGCGGGAGACCACGAGTAAACGAATACTACTAATAGCCCAGCCCATCAATTAGCAGTATAGTGCATGCGCAGTTCGCCGAGGGTTTGCACTTTAGTGCTTTTCATTACAGAAAAAAGACTTTGATCTGATGAAGAGGGTGATAAAAGAGGTAGTGTCCACGAGAGTGTCATTGGAGGTTAGACATAATCGGAAACATTTTATGTGGTGTGAATGTGGTATTGCTACTCAGACTCGTGACTGTATTAATCTCAAGCAGAAGATGGACGAAACGGACCCCCTGGCCTTCCCGCTGTTGCAATGGTGCATGACACCATAAGATCTGTATTATTTGTGTCATTAGAGGGTATTGGGTAAAGTTGTGATTACTGGTGTTCTGTGCAGGATTATCGCCACATGTAGAGCTCATATCGTCCTGCTACCTGAACCAAGGGTAAATAGTTACATCACGTGTAATACCAATGGTTCAGTGAGATACACTGCTGTGTATATTTGTGGTTTTAAGGATATTGAGTTACAAATGTACCTTTGTGATATGCCCCAAGGCATGTCATCTGCTAAGTTCAAAAACATTTTTTCAGTGCCTTTCACTCAGAGAGCAATTGAAGTGTATATTTAGGATCTCAACATTACAAATTTGTTAAACCCTGAGAGGGGTTTCATGTTCGTGATATGATGTAATGGGCCTTGTGTGTGTGTGTGTGTGTGTGTTAGTGTTCTATACATTTCATTCCCTGGCAGCAAATAAAGTCAATGAAGACGAAGCATCAGTTTCTGCTGATTAGCAGTCCTCCGGCAAAAGAAGTAGCCTTCCAACAAGCAAAACAAAAACATGGAAGTACTTATGCTTTCCAGTGAGATGAAAATTCATGATTCACTTATACTGTTAACCTGTGGTTTCATTGCCCAGTGGTTCCAGCATCGAAAACTGGCACAGCATCATGAGAAAAAGCCTTGTGAATGCTTCAGGAACAAAGTTCCAAGTTGGTTGTTGTAATATACAATACATCATTAAAATCATTCTGGCATTAAGTTAATCATTCATCCACAAAAAACATGATCATCCTGTTCATGTACTAAGCTAAGCTAAGTCACAGCGATAAAAAGTAACAACATAATGTTCAGACAAGAGTTACTAGTTTGTTCTTTACTGTTAGTAACACACTGTTAGTAATGCTTTAAATAGACACGATTAGCCTGATATTACAGTGTTGTTTTCTCGTCCTTTTAGTTACATGGAGCAGCGTATGGTAAAGGAATCTACCTAAGTCCAGTCTCCACAGTATCCTTTGGTTACACAGGCGGACTTTTCTACATGGTATGATTGAACAGAGTGATTTCAATGTTACTGAGATAAGTGTATGAGGACGTATGACGTGTGACATGACAGGCAGAAAACATGTAACTCTGCAATCACAGAGCAACCTCTATGTCAGTACACAAATTGGGCCCAATCCAAAACATAATAGTCCATTGGCCTTGCACAGCAGGTGAGGTAACACTAAATTTGCTCTTAAGTATGATGACCCTAGTGATGAGCATGTAACTAAAATATGCTGTGTGGATGTTGTGTATCAATTTCACTGAGCAATTTTTGGATATCGATTTTTGTAACTATTGTATGTAATAAGCATAATACCACCACAGCCAACAACAAGACACAGACAGGATGTGCAGTGTCTAGCCAATAAAACAAACCTCAAGTGCCTAGCCCTCTGTGAAGGTATGTCACACTGCCGTGTGGAGTTATGAGTGTAGACTTTCTGCAGTGGTGACTTCCAAGGACTTAAAGAAGCATAATGACATCTGGGTGTGCCCTAACACAGACCACGTCTGTACACGTTTCTTTTTCGTCTATGAAGGCAGCATGGATAACACTGACAGTTTTGACACCAGACAGTCACAGTGTAAGAAAGAGATAAATCACGCTGTAGCACACATCAGACAGTTCAAGAAAAGATGATACCACGTAGTTCATTATTATCAATGTGCATTTCACTTTTCATATCTGCTCATGGTGCAAAATGAATGTCCGACATGTGCGGTAAACATGCATGTGGAAACACCGCACAGAATGCCCGACATGTGCGATAATATGCATGTGGAAACACCGCACAGAATGCCCGACATGTGCGGTAATCATGCATGTGGAAACACCGCACAGAATGCCCGACATGTGCGATAATTATGCATGTGGAAACACCGCACAGAATGCCCGAACGTGTGATAAATATGCATGTGGAAACACCGCACAGAAACGCGCAACAACTGTACTGGAAGGTTCTTATTATGGCAGGTAAAGCTACCTGTGCCGGTGCTCACAGGCTTACATTACTCACCAAAATAACTGACATAACACCACAGTATTACCGTAGTGTAATATATACAAACTGGAATAGGCAACTTGTTTCTCTAGAGCTAGTAGCACCATTCCGTGCGTTTACATTATGATGGAAAGATGCTGGGTGAGGAAGGACAATGAATGAACAGCGTTGGCCCTGCAAGGCTCTGCAGGTTCTGTCTTGATAATAGTAGTGTGTGGCCGTCTCGCTCCCAATCTCACACCTGGTACACTGAAATAACAGTGATTGTCACAGGCAGAAAGTATAAGGTAGAATGGAAAGGAAACTCTTCCAGTGGGATTCGAACCTACCACCTCTTGCTTCGTGCTATGGGAGTTACAGATGGCAGGCAGTGGAAATGAGCTCTTATCCAAACTGAGAGTACTCCCTTACTCCAAAGCCGGCGAGATCATAAACACATCATTTGGACTGGAGATGTTACGGTTATGCCGACATAAAACATCTATTCTTATGTGTGGTGAAAACGTCTTGATTCAGTGGCAAACTAGATTTTGCTGAGAAAACACCATAATTGTGGCCGATTTCAGAAAACACTTTTTCCGTGAAAGGACCGCAAATATCTACCATATTGGAAACCAGTAGTCGTGTAACATGAGAGACATTATAGTCTATCATCTACCAGCTAGAACAGATGTTCTGTTTCTCTAGCTAGCATCATTCCATGTTATCTAAACTATAATAGTGCATAGGTGGTGAAGGAACTATTGACTATTGTCCACATCAATGATTTTTGCATCTGACAGTATTTCAGCTGTTCTGTTACCTATGTTGGTGAAGAAAGAGTGCACATGGACACCCACAGTCATACAACGCTGAGAGTTGTGAAACATTCACCCATGAACCACCCAGGCAATATATAGAATATCTGAATTCAGTGACTTTGTCTCCAGGCCACAGACCCTCCCTATTCAGTGGCCTACCAACAACACTTCTACACCATTGTTACGTGCAATGTGAGACATGTGTTTGTTCATTAAAATGCACTTATGTAATGAGCAAAGTGTGCCCACCTAGCACAATTTCCGTGTGTGTCTGACAACAATTAATGTGCAAACATCACGTGCACGAGCGGTTTATAGGTCACCCTCTACTGCACCACTCAGCTTTGCATTCGCTTGTCAACTGCAATGTGTTGTATTTGTGTTATTCACCTGCTACCACATCTCCAATGATCCATGATGGAGCTCCATCAAGTTTCTGTCGGAATAAGAGACATAGTTTGGGAGAGTAGTAATCAGTAACTTAATAACCCTTTGTACGCCATGGTTATCTCCTTAAATAAGCAGAAATTGATGTGTATAGTAATATAGCTATATATAAATTCTTATGGAGGCTCTTGGCATATTATATATTGTGCCCGGGGCTTGCTAACGGTTTTTAATATACCAGTTGCTTGGCAGTAGAATATCTGAATGGGACATCGTCCTTGTGTACTAGGGGTTGAACATTATCACACTATAGTGAAGCAACACTACATTTAGGCTGGAGTTACTAGCCTATACATTATTATGGTTCAGTAAGCAACTGCTACACAATGCACAGGTGTCTTGATCAGTAAAAGTAGTGACATAGAAACACCTGATGAAATTTTACATGACTATAATAAAAACAGGAACACAAGGGTTTAAGTCATAAACGTTGGGCAGAGGGAGGAAGTGCTGAGTCCTACATTGCTTTGCAATGATAAGTGTAGAATACACAGCATTATATACTATTAACCTGGAGTTCTTCACAAAATGCAGCAGAATTCTCTTTTGGCAGGCAGATCAGCAGGCCACCTATACACAAGAGGATGGTACGGTACAAAGAGCTGGATTAAGCACATGCGAGGCAACACGGATGTATCATCATGCAGTGGCATTCTCGCTTATCAACACCTAACAGTGATTGTGTCCCTAGGGCAGTGCGCCGTTACTGGTGTTTTTATGCAGCATAAAATTTATTTTCATGCCACACCTTAAGGTTCAACAGCTGGTGTATGGACCTAGCTATGCAGTGCACAAATGTTCTTCATAGGACCCAGTATAATTTTCCATTTGTAGTATATAACATGGTTTATAAATTTAGCCCTTATACTACGTACATCCCCTTGAGAAAACCGTGATATATTGGAGACTACATAATCCCTGACACTGTAAGATGAGATGTTAACTTGGTGTGTAGGTTTTACCTGATGTTTCAGCGGACAGACCTTCCTTTAGCTTGAAATCGAGTCCTCTGCTGGCAATGATGGAGGCAACACGATTCATATGGTCCAGCACTGAAGCAGAACCACATTTGTGTATTTACACATGGACATGTGCTAGTAATAACATTACCAGGGAGGGTGTGGATTTTAAATGATACTGGAGCTTTCTGGGCAGAAGCAAGGTTCCTTGCATGCCCCAAAAGTCCAAATCCAGTGACATCTGTAGCACCATGTGCCCCTGTACACGAAGGCATACATAATATTCTGCCGTGACGGAATGGTGTAATTTCAGCAGCATTATCAGTAGATTACATATATGTACCGTAAGAGTGCATAAGTCTAGCTCCTGTTCTGTTGAGTCTTGCCATGGAGTACGTTGCAGCCATGTATGCCTCTTCAACTAGTATATGAAGAGAAATTAATGTACACTGCACTATGGAGCTATATTAAATGCATAATCTATCAGAACATTATACATGTACAAGTACCAAAGTGCATGCATTTCGCCTACTAATAATTTACACGGCTAACCTTGCTCAGTAGTGATAACATCTTTCACTTTGTCCCACCACTTTGGCTAGAATTAGTGAGATGTACATAATGAAACACTACAAGTCTAACATTAAGCCATACTTTGACCAAGATAGTATTATGTGTACTTTTGACAAAACGTGAGATAAACCTAGTGTGTCCCTGCCAACCTGTTCAATCCATTGGTGAGCATTGACTGCAACTTGGGTTCCCAGAGGTTTGGTCAGCACCAGCACATCTCCAGCTACCGCTCCATCCGGCCTGTGAAATAGTTAGCCTTAAAATACAGACCAGCTGAAGTGGGCACCTTCTTACGATGCATGACACATTCATGCAATTTGAAATTAACATCCTTTCTCCCTCTTCTTCCTCTCTCATAGACACACATTCTCAACTAAAATGCCTTGCCATTTTGTAAATAATCATTGATAAAACTATTATTTTTATGCCACTTCAAAATGACCACTATTTTTCACTGAGTGTGCTCACATTATAAATTCAGACTTGTTGCACACAGCTGAGGCAACCCCTCCAATAATGACCCAAGGATTGATCACAGTCTGACCTCCGTTCACACTGGTACCAGCCTCAGCACACAGATCTGAGTATATAATGTGGAGTGACGACTTTAGCCAGCATTTTACAGCACTATACAGTAAGTTGCAATCACCATGACAGTTTAGTAATCCGAACCGAACAAGAAACATGGCAGACATTTGCATACATGTATAATATACCGTATACTACATAAATGAAGGTGGCACCTAGTCTTGTCCCCAACCCCTGCAATTATTATTGTTGCGATGACCTCGAAAAAATAAGAAAGGTGGGTGAAAGTCATACAACGAAATCAGTGCGCTCATAGCGAGAAAGCCTGTGCATGAGGCTAGGTGACACCATCTTCAGAATAATTTTATTAAACAGCAGAAATGTAGGCTATACTGATAGCTAGAAGACAGTAAATATTTTACAATGGTAGTCTGTGATCCCAAGTCAACAGGTGAATAAATACCAGTGAATCCCTGAATCATCATGGGAGTGACCACCTGCCGCTGTGTGTAGGTGAAGTTCTCACTGATCCCCAGCAGCATCAACATGTTGTCACACTCTGACACCCCCATCGCATACAGGTCACTCAGCACATTGGCACATGCTATCTTGCCCTATGGAGAACAGAACAGATAATTCAAATGTGTAAATCCATCAGTTTTTGTATCTTGTCTTTCATAAAATTACACCCTAAAACTGAACACCATTCCTGAGATTTGCAGACCGCAAGAAACATGCACAGAGAAAATATTTTTGCCATTTAAATAATGTGCAAAAGCCTTGTAACATGTCCCTTCCCTGTTGTAGCCATTTCCTTTGAGGTAGATAGTCATAGTTACCTGCATGTATGGATCTTCAACTAATGGGTAGAAACTGCACCATGTTCAGGAACGACACATTTTACAACCAACATGGGGAGGGGCTGCTCACACACAACATCATTCATCTGTGTGTCACTCCAATGTCATACATTGCCTAACTATTGACTATGAAGGGATGGACTATTACTTCCATGCTCTTACAATAACACTAAAGGGAAGGTTGGAGAGGATTCTCATGCAGTGTGACTGAGAGGGAGTGAGAGGATACAAGTCTGTGGTTTGTACAATGGAGATCCCCTCATATCTTGTTGGTAGAACACAGCTGTCCAGCCCTGCCCCCAGCCCCTCCTCTGGCCCCGAGAGTCCTGTTAACACAGACAAACACTAAAGTGCACACCCTCGGCGCACTAGAAATGTCAAACTTATACTGTGCGGTACCGCTCAATGATACTTAAGCCCTTCGCTGGGTATGTCCGCCGAGGGTTAATGGAAGCACTTGAAAGTGGATAGTCTTCATCACTAAAGTCTACATTACACACAAACTCGATATAAAGAGTAGCGTGGCGCTATTTTTTTTACAAAAGCAGAATGGGCATAGGGCAATCTGCGTACCAAAAATGGTAATGGGCAAAATCCGAAAGAGCTGTTAACAGGCTTTTTACATATTATGCAAAAACAATACTGGCCATGCATTAAAAAAAGAAAACTATATTTTTGCACCATTTTATCTTTTCCATGGGCAAAAATCATAAATCTATGGTTGACAAAAATGGTATCTGAAAGAGTTACGTTGAGAGGGAATGTCTTGCACCATTTAAACTTATCATGGATTGTTTTAGACGAAAAAATACATCCGAAAAATACCACCCTACATCTCTCAGTACAGACGTCTATGGACACAGTGCAATGCCAAACTATATGCTGTCCTTTGAGATGTATGTGGGTAAGTGATCATGGGTAAGGGGAGTAACCAGAGCTGTTCCCAGCCAATGCTGACAGTTTCAGTGTGGGTCCAGGATTCGAACCGGGCACATTATGCTGACAGTCCCCAGGTTTCTACCACTTAGCCACTTGGGCTGGCCAGGAGAGCTAATGAAAAATCGTTCCTCTTATATCAACATTCACATTACATCATAAAAAAAACACCTCATACCCCTCATCGAACAACTTATCTCAGGATCTAGTGTGTGAGTCTTTATCAATCAGACCACAACCAATACATGAGTGGGGGAAGGTTCAATACTATATATTTATCACTAATACAGGCTATTCTGCATAGACAAATTAATAATTAAGCACACATTAATGTTCGATGTGTCTATATACATACTGAGTGAGAGTATACTGTGCCATAGCACAGTGGTTTGAGGTTTGCCTCGTGTTGTGTTGTGTTGTGTTGCGAACTCCTACCAGCTGAGTTGCCCTGGTAGCTCAGTTGGTAGAGCGCTTGCCTAGACTGCAGAGTGTCGCCGGTTCGAATCCCACCCAGGGCAGCTCTTCTTCTTTTATTCGAAAATAAAGAGCTGTCCTAGGTGTAGTTGACTTGTTTGCCTTGCCTTGCCTTGCCTTTCTACCTCGTTACCAAGTTGTTGAGACATGCATAAAGCAGAAATTCATGCTAAAGCACTCACCCGCCAGGAGTTTCTGCAGCTATAACAGAGGGGCACATACACAACGATAGGATAATGACATGAGTATATGAAGCTAACAGGTGGCTCACCTCCTCCTGGGGGACCTTGCAGCATCATCCCTTCAACTGAGATTAGAGACAAAGATGACGGGATGATTATCCAAAGCTAGTCGGCAGGTATTTGCATCCACACAAAATTATATAAAGTACGGCCCATGAGGTGGGTAGGAACGCATTGACACTCACAAAATATTGTTCAAAGGTCATGCTCTACTACGGTTACATTCGTTGACTCTAAAATTGGTCCAGTGTTCGAGAGCAGTCTCTAGCCTGAAAATTGAGTCACAGTGGATAAAAACAATTTATTCACAGGTCTCCATTAATATTAGTTCATGAATAGTCTCTTTTTTACAAAACAACAAGTGACTGGCAGCATCCTATAGCTAGAAAAGAAACACACACCTTGGTGAAACTGGTTAGTCGGAAATCTTTCTCTAGTCCATGGTCTTCAGGACGAAACTGAGGTCGCTATGCATCCCACTGATATAATAGAATGTACCTCATTGGATTTTCTTACCTCAGTCTTGAGCTTTTTGCTGCTAGGGCTTTCACCTTCCATGATGACCGGGATCCGCAGTTCACCACGCCCCGACGTGCACGTTTAGCGCGCATGCGCTCTCTTCCCGAGGTGCGGAGAGACAAAGTGTCATCACTAGCTTCATTGTGTCTTGCATTCATGTGCATAGAACCGACACCCATAATGAGCTTCTATCTTCTACAGCATGCTAGCCATGATCCTGTACGGCTAGCCGGCTAAATATGAAAATGGCAAACCCTCGGCGAACTGCGCATGCGCGGTACCGCTAATTGATGGGACTGGGCTCTGAGTATATATACGCGTTTATTCGTAGTCTCCCGCTAGTAGCTCGCGGAGAGTCTGACACGAGCTAGCTACAGTAGTAGATAGCATGCAGGGGGCCCTTCGTTGTGCCTTCCAGTTATATACAGAGCGAACTGACCCGCTCGAAGTAAGCCCGGCATAATGGGTTTTTCTCTCGTGTTTCACGCCGTAACTCCAGAACGCAGCAGTTTCAGAGAAAACCCTACATTTAATTCGACCTTTATTCGACGCTGAATACGTGGTATTGTTTGTGGAGTGATTGAAGTGAGATAGCTCGCGGACTGACAGACACACGACGAGCATAACCCTCGCTGCGCATGCGCGCAGAGGGTTAATGAAAGTGAATCCTAGTTAGCAGTAACAATCCTGCTAGCTTGACAGCACATTACACCAATTCCCAAGTTTAAACTCAGTGTGCAAGCCTTTCAGAGTCAGTCTGGAGCACAGAATAGCGAAATTCCTTCAGTATAGTCGCCATTTTCAGAGGCTATTTGAGACCAGCACCGAGGGACTGAATGTAAGATTACTTGGAACATGCCACATGTGGGCAGCACAAGCTGTTTGTTACTGGTTCTATCATGCTTGGTTGGCATTCAGTTTGCTATTAGTCAAGAAAGGTAAGAATTGAATCAGGTTCTTTGTTCACTGCTCGCTTGCTTTTGCAGGGTCTGCTCATATGCTGTAGCAAAGGAAGAGACACGACAGACATACGTTATATACACTCGCTTATCATCCTACTCTTGCTATTTCATCTCCACATGTTACAGGTATTGAACTTAATGACCATTGAAATGCTATATTAACTAACAATTTCTACTTAGGCGACATTACTATCAACAACCTGTATATCGTTCATACACTGTATACTACATTGAAAACAAATGCTGTGAAGGATACATAGGCAATGCAGAACAGTGTTCACGTATGTTTCAAAATGGATACAAATGCAACTGTAAATCTCCCCAAATGTATATGATACAGCAATATGTACAGAGTGTGCTGAGTCGCATCTTTGTCTGGCACCATACACATGTGTTTGTCCTGCTGAATGGTCCAGCAATGACTGCATAGGTATAGAAACATACTTTCCGTATACTTATCTCTTTCCTGGTTTATTATATTCGGGGTCTTTTTCTCAGAGCCGCCACAAAATGTTACTCTAACAGCAACTGGATCAGACAGACTAGAGTTCCGTTGGGAGCCACCTCCACACAACATACACCGCCAGTTCGCCACTTTATACATTGTCTTCTTCCGAAACGAAGCCCATTTTGTTAATGCTTCAAGCAATTTGGTCATGCAGCTCGAGTCACTGACTCCATACACTACTTACAACTGCTGTGTAGCTGCTAATACAACCTCTGGACCATCAAGACTAGCCTGTACATCTCAAACAACACTAAGAACAGGTAGTTATAGCCAGGTAGCTAGCTAGGTTCTAAGGGTCGTGAGTGGATGTTTGCTGTAGGTTAAATTATATAAATTATTGTGTCAGGAAACATTTGTTTCTTGTTTTGGTGCACTGTCAAAATGGCAGCAAATCCTAATCTTTTACTAGCCATAGCTTTAGCCTTTGAACTGGAAAGGGCTACTGTCGTGAATTTTAAATTCTATCGTGAGTTGTAAATTGAAGTATAAAATAGCCACACATGGAAGAACACTCCCACTCCGCATTGTTTCAGGAGCAGTAGAGAATCTGGAGGTTGTTGCACTGAGTGACAAGATGCTCGGTGTATCATGGGGTCCTCCATCCTCTCCGAACGGAGCCATTGCCAACTACGAACTGATAGTCACCAACCTCATTAACTTTACTGAAAAAGACTTACAACATTTCCAAAGATGCTATAATACAACTATTTGTGATGGAATAGGTGAGTTGATACATTAATGTATGCTCTTGTGCATTCTTGATTACACCCCAAATCAGACTGCAGCATAAAACTGCATCAGCATTGTAGCTACAGTGTGTTCTATTCCTTGTATGTAGTTGCTTATGTCAGGTATGACATATGTGTGCGTGTGGTCACTGATTTGGGTCTAGTGATGCTTCTCATGTTGTCGCTTACTCCAGGGAGGGCAGTAAGTTTGCAAATCAGTGTAATTGGGAACGCTTTAGAGTTTTCATCCCAGCTCCCCAGAGCTCTCCCCAAAACATAACAATGACTCGTAACTCAGCCGACCACTGGTAGTGTGGAGTGGGATGAGATGAGCTGGGAGGACCTGAGAGGGTGGCTGGTGTCCTATGAGATTGGCTACCAGAGTGTGAGATCTGGCCAGTGTCCCCCTAGTGACTCCACATCCAATGTCACCGTGTCTGTGGACCAGGAGATGTTTGAAGTGACTGGTTTACACCCGGGACTCCAGTACTGTGTGTGGGTAGCTGGGAGGACCAGTCCCGGGGTTGGACCTTTCTCATACACTCTCATTCCGTGTAAGTATAATTATACTATCATTTTATAATAAGTGCCTTTATTACAGGGTCAAGTAATATTGAATTTTCACTGAAACTGGATACAGACAACTGTACTGATTTGATCGTGAGTTGATAAATTAAACACCTAGTAAAAAACTGTCTAGTGTATCCTTCGTGTAGGTTAATAAACTGGAAGAGACAGTGGAGGATATAACACGTGAAATAAGCAGAGGGATTGAACTAATCTGCCAGTGCAATTTCCCCAGCAACTACATTGGAGATGTAAACCTATCATGCAACATGAACCGTCTCTACCTCGCAGGCAGGATGATAAGCACTAGAGAGAGGGACAGTTCTGCTCTAATGTATGATCTAGCACAATGGATAGCCACTGAGCCAACTGTAGTAGTCAGGGGTATGCTGCTGAAGGTGGTTCCAAATAGCAATAAACCTGCTTTTGATGAGAAATCTGGACGCTATTCTGATGCTGCTGTGATGGTCATTATTGGAAGCTCGGCTATCCTTGCTTTTCTGGTCATATTTGTCACTGTAGCAGCAATATGCCGTTATAGAGAGAGGTATATACAATAATACTTTTGCTGCTGTAGATGCACAGAAGTCCTCGAATTAAAAGTGTGGAGTATAGGGATGCCATAAAAAGCAAGGAGGCAAGACAGGGAATGACCTAGTGTAGCAATGTGACGCAGTAGTACAATGGATGATGGTTAGCTAGATCTTCAAACTGACATTTCTTGCTTGTGTAGATTTTCCTCCACACAAGCCTTATATTGTCGCCACTTCCACACGAGTGTCTTAAATGATAAAGAGCGGGAGGGAAAAATTCTGTAGAGGGCCAAGAACACATTGTAAAACTGGTTAGTTGAGCGAACATGGAAGTCATAGACAGCCACGACTCAAATCTGAGGATCTGTCAGAGCTAGCTAGCTACCTGTCTCATCACATGCTTAAGAAATAGGTCATAGCTGCACATCACACAATGGAGATCAGACTCATGCTTCACGACAATATAGGGCTTGTGTGGAGGAAAAATTACACGAGCAAAAAAGGTCAGTTTGAAGATGTAACCATCATCCATTGTACTACTGCATCACGATCACTAGGTCACCCCTGTCTTGTCTCCTTGCTTTTTATGGCATCCCTATACCCCACACTTTTTAATTCAAAGAAGTTTTATTTGCTTGTCTCCTTTCCCTTTTTTTACCCCAATCACATGCACGGTGTGCAATACAAATTTTGGGACATAATGCCAATATATAAAGTAGCATCAAGGGCCTTTGTGTTTAGTGTCTCAGTTTGTCATAGTTCCCATAATTCTTTCACCCCTAAAGTACATAAGGGTACCAGTTTCATTGTTAATGGACCCAGCATAAGCAAGTTATAGGCACACCATTTACAAGTTTTTATTGCCTGAGGCTGTTTTTTGTTGATCGATAAAATGTTGTCATGGTACGCCAGTATACCAAGTTTCATTGTTAGACGACCCACCGTAAGCAAGTAGTTAACATCATTTACAAGTTTTTATTGCCTGAAGCTGTAAGTTTCATTGTTAGAGGACCCGAAATAAGAAAGTTACAGGCACAAAGACCTTTTACAAGTTTTTATTACATGAGGCTGCTGTTGTTGTTTACAAACTTGTAATGTTTGCAGTTGCATATGTATACAAAGTTTTACCATTCTGGGTATTGTCATTAACTAGTTATCACACTTTATTGGTCTTTTTCATAATGTATGGCTTGGGGCTATTTTTGTTGTTTTTGTTGTTTACATGTAAACAATCTGTCATGGATTCCAATATCTGTGCAAAGTTTCATTTCCATATCTTACCTGGTTTTTGAGAAAACAACCAGAAGAATAATTTTGAAAACTGTCTTTCTTGAATAAATCAATTATTGAGTATGCGATTTAAGCCATTCCTTGGGTACATGCTTTTTTGACGATACGGATCACACTGATATGTCAGAAGTTAGTTAAACTGAAAGTGAAACGGACAAATCTCAAATGTATGGGCATAATGCAGGACAACCTGCAGTGTCATCCCTATATAATTAGTATATTAAGTACTACCATACTTAGAAATTTATGAGTATGAAATCTCTTACACTTGCAGAAACAAGCTTTCAAAGACATCTACACCAGATCTTACTAATACAAAAGAAGAGAGTGAATATCATTCCGATTATGTCCCTGCTGCAGTGTTACCATCACCTATTGAAGAAGCCCACCAAGACGATAGCTCCCCACTCCTACATCAAGAAATACATCAGTCCCAAACTGAGTATGAACCGATGCTTACACACGACTACGAGACCATCACCACTTCGGAAAAACTGGTCGACTCTATCAGAAGCCAAGGAGAACTACCCAGCCCTATCTATGAAGAAATGGCACGTTTGGCCACGCCTGAAAAACAAGGTCCGGAGAATGACGAAAATTACGAGACGCCCGAGGCTGATGAGGAGAGCTCATACTACATATGAATTGTTGCTTACCGATGATAGCAACACTTTTAAGTTTCTAGTTTTGTCGACCGTGTCTTTATTGGGTGCTCGTCCTGGTCACCTAGTTACACACCCACTCACTCGTCATGAATACGAATGTCTGAAATGCACATACATTCCTCACCAGCTCTGCGTAAATATTATACGTAACCTGCATGAAAGTGTATAATAATATTATCATAAACCCAGACCCTACTCGAAGAAAGCGACATGGCTAGCTATCTGCAAGAGCATACTTACGCTCAGTTTTTACGGCGTCCCCGCAGATTCAATCCGGTTATACGTAAATAGCCCCAGAGTTTAGATGCGGCACCCCCGGTCGTCAACGCCAATTGAAATGCGCGCGCAGTTCTCACGGCCGCGCCAGCACGGCTTTTCAATTATCTGCAACATTTTACGCACAGACTACATGGCGGAGATTCCAGGACCAGCTGTCGATGAAGAGGAATGGAGTGATGACGAGTTTGAGGGATATGTGGACAATACTGACGGTGAACCACAATGCAAAGAAACCAAGGATGTCGAGAGCACTGCAGAATTGGACGTTGGCAAGGAGTGTGAAGTGAGGGGGATACCAGAGTATTCTCAGTTGCCTGGTATCAATCATCAGTGCAGTGATGCAGTAACTCCACTGGAAATCTATAACATGTTGCTAACAGATGACATCCTTGACCAGATTGTCAAACAGACAATTCTGTATGCTGATCAATACACCACCAGTCATCCTGTCCTTCCTCATTCGAGAGTGCACGGTTGGTCTCGTGAACCATTCACACGGGAAGAGCTGCAGAAGTTTATTTCGTTAATCATTGTGATGGGCCTCGTAAACCTTCCAACTCTTGAAGACCACTGGGTGACAACGTGGCCTTACTCGAGTCAGACATGCTCCAAGGTATGCAAGCAGTGTGCAATGGAGAGTGTCAGTTGCACGGGTGCTTTGCATTTTTGTCTTAGAGGGAGTAATTCAACTGGGAGTCATCTTGCATAGCTGGCATTGCTAAGCACGGGGTTAGCTTTATTAGGTCTTGTTAACCGTGACACAGAATTACCATGAACAATTTTGTCACAATTGCAATGTCATACGCTATGATCTTTGTCCCCAGAACGGTTTGCTGAAACAGTGCACTAGCGAAATAGTACGATAATCATAACTCCTAGGGTTGCTAAAGAACATACAATGAGATAGCTGGTAGACCACACCTAGGATTGCTGAATAATGCCACACACACTGCATTGTCTTGAGGGAGTAACCCAACTGGGAATTACTTTGCAGGCGTGACATAGCTAAGCATGGGGTTGGCTTTATTATGTGGTGTTAACAGTGACACAGCATTTCCATGAATAATTTTGTCACAATTACAATGTGATAGCTATGATAACTGTCCCCAGAATGGTTTGCTGAAAGGGTGCGCTAGTGAAATAGTGCAATAACTGCTAGGGTTGCTAAAGAATATAGCACACCCCATACTGATGTAACTCAACCCACTCAGGTCCTGAAACGAGACAGATTCACCCTCATTCTCAAATTTTTTCACCTCAACAACAACGCTCACTACATTCCCAAGGGACAGCCAGGTCATGATCCCCTATACAAGCTCCGCCCCCTCCTCGATCCCCTCATTGGCAACTTCCAGGCTGCCTATACTCTCAACCGAGAGCTGTCAGTCGACGAGGCAATGGTTGGCTTCAAAGGGAGGCTGTCCTTCCTGCAGTACCTGCCCAGGAAGCCCACCAAGTGGGGGATGAAGGCTTTCGTCTTAGCTGACAGCTCCAATGGCTATGTTTACAACTGGAAATTGTATACAGGTATGCATATCTAACACCATAAATCTATATAGACCTTAAACTCACCATGTGTTGTTTGACGCAGGAAAAGACAAAACTTTGCCACTGGGAGAACAGAGTTACCCGCATGCGGTAGTTCTAGATCTACTAAAAGGTTTGGAGCGCAGGGGACATCATGTCTATGTGGACAACTACTACACAAGCCCAGCTCTTTTTTCCGACCTACGAGACCGGGGATTTGGAGCCTGTGGCACAGTCAGGGCCAATAAACGTGGGCTACCTATTGAAATGAAGGCAACCCTAGAGAAAGGAGCTGTAATCTCGGCTAATGTGGACAGGTCCATGATGGCACTCAAGTGGATGGACAAGAGGCCAGTATTGATGCTGACAACAATTCACGACAACTCAATGACCACCAAGGTTCGTCGAAAGCGTCGCAGGGGGGGAGAGAGGGAGGAGATCAGGAAACCAGTCGCTGTGGATCAGTACAACCAGTTCATGGGTGGGGTGGATCGCTCAGACCAGCTCCTCTCCTACTATGGTTTCTCACACAGAACTGTGAAGTGGTGGAGAAGGGCAGCTTTTCACCTGTTAGACATGGCCATTGTCAATTCCTATGTGCTTTACTCATCGCTGCACACTGGCAGGAAATTGACCCACGAGCAGTTTCGCATTGAGCTAGCCAAGGAGCTACTCCTTCAGGCTTCAGTAAACGTTGCTGATGATATGTCCGCGTGTCATGGTAGGCTTCAGCGTCCGCTGCCTCCGCAGGCACGACTCACAGAGCGACACTTCCCCAGCCATCTCCCCTGCACACCGTCTGGAAGGAGGGGACAAAAAGTGTGCGTGGTGTGCAGCAAGAAGAGAGGTCACGGGCGGAAAACGACAAGCTTTATGTGCAACCAGTGCCAACACCCCATGTGTATCATCCCTTGTTTTGAACTGTACCACACCAAAGTAGACCCAGTTAGATATTTGCCAATTCAGTAGCTATATCTTTCATTATATATAATATAGCTAGGTTTGTTTTGTAGATTATAGCAGTATATGTTGAATCTAGGGATTCCATAATGGTAGCTACAGGCATTTGTTGCACAGCCATAATACACAATTATTATTTGTCTGTTAACGCGATTTCTCGCACTACAGGCTACGAGGTGACTTATGAGCAATACTAGCAGCTTCAGGGCTACGAAAGCATGAAATACAAAAGATTTTCCTGAAACGACTGCGTTCCAGAGATATGGCGTGAAACAAGCTTCAGAGTATGACCAATGTTTATAGAGGTCATTACAGATGTCGATTAAGATAGTGCTGAATGCTTGTGCAAAACAAATAGCATTGCAAGTCCAAAACGCACTTCTCCAAGTTACATCAGAAAATAAAATTGCCGAGAGGCTAAGTAAGCAGGCGGCATGCAACAAAAATTTGGGATTCTGTGAGCGTTGCACTGAGGACTCTTTATACTCTGGAAGAAGTCGGTCGCTCTTTTCGCTGGCAGATGAAAGCTTTCCGACAAGAACGGCGGAAAACTAATCAAAAACAGTATAAACAGCAATCCCTTCTTTTGAAAGACATGGAGGCGACACCACGTGTGCGCGACTATAAGTGCGCTAAAGGAGGCGTCACCGAGTTATTGCTAGGCTGCCGTTTCGCAAACGCGTTAGCAAACGCAAATGCGAGACGCCTTGGGTAAGTCGTTCTCAAGAGTATGAAACTAATCAGAGACGTAGCTCTTCTCCTTTCTACCTCTTTCGGAGAATGACTGTGCTAGTAGTAAATTACTGGTATTGTCACCGTTTCCCTAATGCTTAACAAACGCAAATGCTGATTACGTGGCTCCCAAGAGTGTCAAACTGATCTGAGACGTTGGTCTGCTTATTTCCACCTCTTTTTGAGAGATATTTTGCCGGTATAAACTTCATTTGGTAGCCTCCCGCTTCGCTAATGCGTTAATATTACGCGGTGAATGCCGTGCGTGATGTGTAAGAAATGCGTTTAATATGTATCCTCTATAGGTAATAAGTATTTCCTATAGATAATGGGGCCTATTTGCTATACGGCCTAACGCTAATAAGCTATAGCCATGGAGCCCATTTACTATAGCTAATGAGGACATCGCCCGTAGCAGTGTAGGCGTCCTATAGCAGTGTAGGCGTCCTGTAACAGTCCTGTAGGTCACAACTGCAATGGTTCAAAGGTCAACTGCAGTCGCATGCGCTAAATTAACTATAGTCGCATGCGCTGACACAAACGCGGTGAAAATGGGGCCGTAGCTGTAGCTTATTGGCGTTTAGGTCGTATAGCAAATAGGCCTCATTAGCTATAGTAAATGGGCTCCATGGCTATAGCTTATTAGCGTTAGGCCGTATAGCAAATAGGCCCCATTATCTATAGCAAATAGGCCCCAAATAGGCCCCATCACCTATAGGAAATACTTATTACCTATAGAGGATACATATTTAATTTTTGTTACGAACGGCGTGCCATACGCGCGCATGCGCTAGGCAGGGATGTTGTCCAATGCGCTGTGCGCGCGTATTACCAGGCTAGGCGAGTTGACTGACCTGCAGAGGAACTCTCAGCCTCCTCCAGTGCCTTCTGTAAGTAAGTGTGCACATTTCCAACTGGCTAGCTTGCTGTTGATTTGCACGAGGAGCAACTTGGCAGAGTCTGCGCGGTGTTACGCGAGCGGGGCGCTCAAATCGCCCTTCGTTGTTTGTCCCCCCCAGGTTGTAGCCTGATTACTAAAGCCTGCCCATGAAACCACAACCATGTGCAATAACCTAATTACATCCTTGTTGAAGACTATGCATGCGGTATCTAGCCCTTGCTTCAGGCACTAGCAGCCCATTAGCTACTGCTTTCAACAGTTAGAGTTTGTACCAGAGTGGGAGTCGGGAGAGATTGGTGACTTGTGTGGATGTGCATTGTGGGAGGCAAGGGAGAGAGACTTGGCTACAGAAAAATCCTGCACTTTTTCTCAATAACTGAATGTCTGTTAACTATTGTGGGCTAGTGGTAGCATATCTACAACATACCCATGAACATCAGAGTGACTGTAACAATAAAATGCAGTGTTGTCATTAGCTGTTAAAATAGTGGAAACAAGTGGGAAAATCATTTCTTCAAAATGAAGGGGGATATAGGGATGGCTTGAAGCACCAAAAAGGAAGAAACAAGGGGTCATTACACAGCAAAGATGCACAAAGCTACATGACACCATCCCTATATCTTTGTTTTATTGTTTATAAGCAAAGTTTAAAGTTTAATATGAGACAAAGATATAGGGATGGTGTCATGTAGCTTTGTGCATCTTTGCTGTGTAATGACCCCCTGTTTCTTCCTTTTTGGTGCTTCAAGCCATCCCTATATCCCTTTCATTTTGAAGAAATGATTTTTCCACTTGTAAGAGTTCAACTGTCACATTCCTTCCCCCTTCCCCCGGCATTGTACTTGTTCAATGCGACTCACCACGTGCGGGAGAGGGCATCAGCAATACTGTTACTCTGACCTTGCAGAGAAAGGCTCCACCGTGTGATCCCCGCGTTTGTATCTTTCAGCCGGTTCAGCCACTCCAGCGAACGGTGATCGGTCTGGATCAGAAAGGGGCGACCCATCAAACACACATGGAAAGCCTGGACCCCCAGTTTTATGGCCAAGCATTCTTTCTCAATAGTAGGGTACCTCTCCTCCCGTGGGAGGAGTTTCCGACTAAAATAGGCTACTGATGATCTAGCCCGCCATCGCCAACCTGACTAACAACTGCCCCGACCCCTCGCTCCGAGGCGTCTGTCTGCAACGTAAACTCCTTGTCAAGCTGGGGACTGGCCTGCACTGGTGACGAACACAAGGCTTCTTTCAACTTGCCAAAGGCCTCTTCACAAGCAGGTGTACACACCACAGAAACAGGAGCAGCCTTCCATGTGATGTCTGCCAGCGGTGCCGCCAGCGTAGCATACTGGGGTATAAACTTCCGATAATACCCTGTCAGTCCCAGGAAAGCTCGAACATGGGTCTTAGTCTTGGGCTCCTTGAACGCTCGTACTGCCTGCACCTTCACTTGCTCGGGCCGGACTCTACCACTACCAACAAGGTGGCCCAGATACAGACACTCGCTCATCCCAAATTGGCATTTCTTCCTCTTGACTGTTAGGCCGGCTCCTCTGATTCGTTCAAGGACCTCCTCCAAGTTCCGTAGGTGATCAGGCCAGCTGTGACTGAAGATGATAACATCATCAATGTAATCAGCGAAACAATGTTCAAGTCCATCCAGCAGCCTGTCGACCATACGCTGAAAGGTGGCGGGTGCACCATGTAACCCAAAGGGCATTCGTGAAAATTCAAAGAGCGGTCTTCTCTCAATCACATCTCGCTACTGGCACCTGCCAGTATCCCTTTGTAAGGTCTAGTGTGCTGATAAACCTGGCCTGCCCTACCCTGTCTATGAGGTCGTCCACTCGGGGAATAGGGTAGGCATCCGCCCTGGACAGCCCATTGAGCCTCCTGTAGTCAACACACAGTCTTAGGCTACCATCCTTCTTGCGCACTGTTACCAGGGGGGATGCCCAATCACTACACGAACGCTCAATGACACCGTGTTTGAGCATATTTCTCAGCTCCTCCCGAACTGCCTCCCGATAGGCATGAGGGATCCGGTATGGGGGTAGACGCACTGGTGTCCCATGGTCCTCTGTCTGTATACGATGCTCTGCTAGAGCCGGGTACTCCTTGGGAGTGTTTGAAAGACTGCCTGAAACTTCCCCAGTAAATCCACCAGCTCTTGTTGTTGGGCACCACTCAGCTGGGAGCCAACCTGAGCCTCACCTTGCCAGTCGTCCTTCCAGCTGGGTATCTCCCCCTCCACCACCTCTGCTACGTCCCCACTAAGAAACTTGTAACGAGAGATGACGTGTTGTATCACCAGTGTAGTATGTATCTGTTGTGTTACATCACTATAATTATAATACAGATGCATGCGTGAGGGTCACGTGTGTATGTGTGGGCCCTCGTGTGATTTTGTAGTCGCCATTGCTGATCAACCTAATACACCTCTTGCCCAAGCTGCAAGCGCCCGGTAGACTTCGAGAACGAGGGAGACGATAAGAAAATAGCGCCCGCGAGATCATAGCCCGACCATGGGCTAAGGTGGGCGCTGACCTCTGTGACTTGAATGGCAGAACGCTGCTGGTTGTCTGCGACTACTTCAGTGGCTTCTTAGAAGTAGAACGGCTGCACTCTACGACGACCGGCGAAGTCAGCAAAGCCCTGAAAATCCTGTTTGCCAGATATGGGGTCCCAGACGTTCTCGTGACCGATAATGGGCCACAATTTGCCTCCGCTGAGTTTGTGTCCTTCGCCAGCAAATGGGGTGTCACATCCTCCCCACACTACCCCCAGTCTAACGGTAGGGCAGAGAACGCCGTCAAAACCATAAAGCGTCTGTTCAAAAAATGCAAAGAAACGCGACAGTCAGAGTATCAGGCACTGCTAGATTGGTGGAACACGCCAACAGAGAGCTTGGGATCAAACCCTGCCCAGCGTTTCTTTGGTAGGAGGTGCCGGACACTGCTACCCATGACTGAGACACTTCTGAAACCGGCATACGACACCACGGCCGATGCCAGAGCACTGAAGAAAAGAGCAAAGCAAGCACACTACTACAATCGCAAGGCATGTGACTTGCCTCCGATATCGGTCGGAGAAACAGTGAAACTGCGGCTCCCTGGGGAAAAGTGTTGGACTGCGGGAAGTTGAACCGGCTTCCAAGGCTATTTAGTCCGAGTGGGGGAGACAGAGTATCGTCGAAATAGGCGGCATCTTATTAGAAGGGATGAACCACAGGTGCCAGAACTACCCTCACTGGAGCTGCCGCGACAAGGCGCCGAAGAGGGTCAGCCAACCCCCCAGACCAATGGAAATGTGCCAGAGCCAGAGCCTGTAGTCGAGCCAGAACCGGAGACTGACGAAGATCCCCAAAACCCCGGCGGCGAAAGTCCCCAGCCTCAACTCCGCCGATGAACAAGGGCACGAAGGCCCCCGGACTGGATCACACCGTATGTGCGTTCATGAAACATACATGTGTGACATACTACTGTGTATGCTTTGTTATAAGAAAGGAGATGTAACGAGAGATGCGTTGTATTACCAGTGTATATAGTACGTATCTGTTGTGTTACATCACTATATATACAGACGCATGCGTGAGGGTCACGTGTGTATGTGTGGGCCCTCGTGTGATTTTGTAGTCGCCATTGCTGATCAACCTAATACACCTCTTGGCCAAGCTGCAAGCGCCGGATAGACTTCCACGAGCCAAAGGAGCTCGTTACAAAACCCACTGCATACTGGGGCATTCCACTTCTGGAGCATGTTCACGTGGAAGATCCTTGTCTTCTTCCGCCGTCCCGGCATACGCACTCGATAGTTGACTTTCCCGATGGCCTTTACCACTTGGTAGGGTCCCTGCCACTGGGCTGTGAGTTTGGATGTGGAGGTGGGAAGGAGAACGAAAACTCCTCCACCCGGCTGGAATGATCTTCTCTCGCCATCCGATCGTAGAGCGTCACATTTGGTGGCAGGGGTGGGATACTCTGCCGACAACAGTGGATGACGACAAGATCAGGGATGGCGTACCGGAGAGAGGACACGACCGCCATGTCCACAGGTGATGGCGAAGCTGGGGGCGCGGAGACAAGCGACGCGGAAGGCCGAGGCGACATAGGGGTGGCTGAACTCCTGAAGCTACTCCTTGAAGACCGACGCAGATGGGATGACGAGCTAGCAGAGGAAAGGGCACGACGCGAGAGGGAGAGAGTCACGAGCAGGAGAAGAGGATGACCGAGCAGCTGGGTGTCCTGAAGGCCCTGGTGGAGCAGACTACAGCAAAACCCGACACGACATTTGCACCACCGAGAGACAAGATTATCCTGACCAAGATGGGGGAGAACGAGGATGTAGAGGCATTTCTAACTACGTTCGAGCGACTCATGACCCTCTACGCGGTGCCGCGCGAGCGGTTGGTGACTGGCTCCGCAAAGCTTATGCAGCGATGTCAGCGACAGAAGCCAGTTCCTACATAGAGATCAAGAAGGTGATCCTCCGTCGTTATGACGTGAACGAAGAGACTTATCGTCAGAGATTGCGGTCTGCAAGGAGGAGGGACAACAAGGCCTATATCGAGTTTGTGGCAGACCTCTTTCGCAAGTGGACCGCCGACTGCGACAGTGTGACTGAGAAACTCCTTATTGAACAGCTACTTGACACAGTGCCGGCAGACCTCAGGGTGTGGTTAAGCGAGAAGAAGCCCACCACCGGCCTTGAGGCCGGCAGAATGGCAGACGACTACGTGTTGGCCAGGAAACCCAAACCTCCTGTGGCAAAAGGGGGCCAAGACAACAGTCCAGTTAGGCTGCGGCCAGGAGGGGCAAGTCGTGACGAATTGCAAGAACTCCAGCCAAGGGCTGACACAGAGTAACGGTAACGCTGATGCCCTCTCCCGCACTTGGTGAGTCGCATTGAACAAGTACAATGCCGGGGGAAGGGGGAAGGAATGTGAAAGTTGAACTGTTGTGCTAAACTGTGTACTTTCTATGTATGCTTGGGTATCCATAAATGTGTTCTCTGTGTAACCTGTGTGGTTTGCTGTACCTTAATTACTGTGCATTAATATGTATGTATATACTGTGTAGGTTCTAGATATGATCTGTATGTGTGTAGGGTAACCATATTACTGTTTATTGCGTATTGCCCATGTGTGTAACGTTATATCATCGTGTGGAATGGGGTATTTGGGTAGATCCCCCAGTCCTGTCTTCAAACACCCACACATGCGCTCATCCACTGTATAAAAGCAGTGGGGCTAGGCTGAGGGCATGCAACAGACCTTTAATGATCTATCGTCTTTGGCTATAAGATGTCAATGATGCAGTGCTACATTGCTGGTTCCGTTATTGCCCTTATTCTTTTTGCAAGTGGGATTGAATCTCTTGGACCATTTGATAATGGAGTTGGGAATACTTACAAATTGCAAGTTACCCAGGTGATTCAAGCGAACTAAAGTAGTGTGATATATGGAGTAGCTATGTCTCTTTCTCTATAGGATGTGTGGCTTGAAAGAGGATCTAGGAACTACAACAACTATCAGTACCTTATTGTTGGTACTCACCCTCGGTATCCTCTTAAACGATCTCTGTTACAGTTTGAAGATCTTCCGTCCACTTGTACACACGTAAACTGGGCCAAAATGTATGTGTATTTCGCATATGCACACAAAGCCAGCTTTATGTCAGTGACAGAAGTACCATACATTTCTCGACCACTGCAAGTACATCAGGTATTGTAAAAACCTACGCTTTACAGAATACATTTAGCTTCTGATGCAGGTGAGGCAGAGCTGGTCTGAGTCTCAAGCTACCTCAACCATTCGTGCCTCTGGTCAGAAATGGAATCAGCCATGGCTTGCTCTGGATGGTAGTGATGCTGATCCCAATGGCCTTCTGTGTGATCCTGTTACTATCTACACCAGCAGGTACACAAACTCTTTCATTAATCTGAGGCAATAAGTATCACCTCAATTTTTTGTTGTCTCAGGCCTGCAGGTTTCATTGAATTTGATATCACTGAAGCGTTGCGCAACTGGCAAAGTGGAGATCCCAACTATGGTGTTCTACTACTGGCAACGAATGAGAAGGCTCTGGGAAGAGACATCAGATTCTATAGTAAAGCTAGTAGGAACTCACAACAGCATGCGTTTGTCAATGTACTCTGTGACTAGAGAGCAGCCTGTTTGCTATAATTATAGTAATATGAACACGATTATCTTTGGTATAGGTACTATTGATTATGATGTTTAATATGAGTACTTTGTACACACAAGTGTACCTAGAGCACAACCTAAAATAGCAGTTCTCCTTGCGTTGCACATTCACATGCCTATCTATCTATAAGTCTACAAGTGGAAGAATCATTTATTCAAAGTGAAGGGGGATATAGGGATGGCTTGAAGCATCAAAAAGGAAGAAATAAAGTGCAAACTCTCCGCGCATGAAACTTGTGGATTGGCAAGACATTTTACAACAACACAGCATCAGGGTCTTACACACAGTCCATTCGTGTGACCACAGACACAAGAGGATGTTTTGCTTCACGGTGTACCACAAGCTGCAATTTCACAGAGAAATGAGGGAAAACAAAATGGCTGCTGGCCACGTGGTCCCAATCAGCGTGCTCCGCTTTGGCCGCCTGCCGCCTCGGAGTCGCGTGCGTTTTGGTGTATACACACATGCGCATTGTTAAAATGGCCATACCGTACGGACAGGAAAACGCTCTAGCTCTGCAACGAAGCAGTTTCAGAGAAAATCCCACATATTTTCTGACCTCCGTCGGCCGCTGGGTATGTAAACCTGTTTTGGACGCGATCTATGACTGGAGAAGTGAGTTCTCACTTAAGCTCAAATATGGTTTCTGTTAGCAGGTTCGAATGTCGTCAGTACGTGACTTAGCATCGTACTGACATCCAGGACAAGGGTGTAGGAGCTATAATAGCCAAGTGTGAGTCATTGAATGTGCATGGAGGTGGCAGCCATAGCCACTAGGGCTACCGACCTCATACACAGAGCAACGATAGGAGCCATGTGGTGCTAGATTAACTTACTTAAACTGGTTTCTGTCTCACCTAACACTCACAGGCACCCTTGTTATCTTCCTCCACCAGCAACACACTGTAGTTCCCCAGATGCAACCTTAGACTGGGATGCTGGGTTTACCTTAGGTACCACAATAAAGGGAATGTGGCAGTGAAACTCAATTGTCACTGTGCCCCTATTGTTATGTTCTATCTTTAGTAACACTTCTGAATTTAGCCCTTATAACTGCCGCCTTCCCTTCAACAAGGTCAGCAGAGAACGTATCTGCTCACAGATCACTACCAAACAGACTATCAAATGACTGGAAATACTCAAACCACCCCCAACACCAGTTAATCTAGCACCGTGACTCCTATCATTGCTCTGGATATGAGGTTGGTACCCCTAGTGCTATGGCTGCCACCTACATGTAACAATAGACCATGTGACGCCAAGAGTAAAAAGATGGGAGCTCTGGACAGCTGTTTCGGGCTTGTTGGCCCTCATCAGCAAAGCATACCGCAACTTCTCTCTCTGGCATCATGAGTTTATAAAGGCAAAGTTGAGTGCAGCACTTGTGGTTTTGAACTAATGAGATTCATCCCCACAAGGCTTTGCTCAGGCGCAGCGCTTGTGGTTCTGAACTAATGAGATTCATCCTCACAAGGCGTTGCCAGTACCGAGCCAAAACCCGAATTCAGAATGCTGACAAAGTGGATTGGGCCGCGGCAATGAAGCCAGAAAGCACCCATATCCTGCCAGCGCATACACATGTAACAATAGACCATGTGATGCACATTCAATGACTTGCACTTGCTGCAGGTATCTTTCTCAGTTTTATGGCTATTACAGCTCCTAACTTGTCCTCGGTCTCAACTTCTACAAATTCTCTGTCAGAACTGACATTTGAACATGGTAACAGAAATCATCCTTGAGCTTCAGTCTTGGATAGCTACATTGCAGATTATAACAGAAAAGTGAATCACACAGACAAGACTCTTTGGATGATATTCATTCTCCCTCTATGCCCCTGTTGCTATGAGGCCATCTTTTTGTAGCTAATATTGTTTCTGTCTGGGTTCATACATTACTGAAATCGCAAGATCATAACATACAGTGCATGTGTCAACGATGTCAGTCAGAGGTGGTTGGAGACTTGGAGAAGGGATGAAAAATGTCTGTTGTGTGATGATAAGTGTGAAAGTGTTGAGTCATGTGTTGTAGGAGTGTCCCAGATACACAGGGGAGTGTCTCGGCACCCTTGCTTTCTTCTGGGAGAAGTGCGTTTTGGACTTGCAATGCTATTTGTTAACGATTCACAAGCATTCAGCACTATCTTAATCGACATCTATAATGACCTCTATCAACATTGGTCATACTCATAATGTGTGCAATCAAAAATATTCCGCCCTCAATGATGCTAGGGTAATACTCAGCCTAACTAAGGAGCTTTTTCGCTTGTTTTCACGCCATAGTCGTTTCAGGGAAATATTTTGCTTTCGTAGCCCTGAAGCTGCTGGTATCGCTCATAAGTCACCTCGTAGCCTGTAGTGCGAGAAATCGCATTAACAGTTAATTGTGTACAAGTAGAAAAATCATTGCTTCAAAATGAAGGGGGATATAGGGATGGCTTGAAGCACCAAAAAGGAAGAAACAAGGGGTCATTACACACCAAATATGCACAAAGCCACATGACACCATCCCTATATCTTTGTCTCATATTAAACTTTGCTTATGAACAAGATATAGGGATGGTGTCATGTGGCTTTGGGGTGTGTAATGACCCCTTGTTTCTTCCTTTTTGTTGCTTCAAGCCATCTCTCTATCCCCCTTAAATTTCAAGAAATGATTTTCCACTTGTTTTTAATGGCTTATGACAACACTGCATTTTCAGTCACTCTGATGTTCATGGGTATGTTGTCAGAATCTAATGGACTGCTCCTACCTGAAGTAGGGTGTATGCGCAGTGTCTCCAATAAGGATGCGATTAGGTTGTGGCACTAATGGTGGTGGTTTCATTGGGCAGGCTTCAGAAATCAGACTACAATCATAGCTATAACCTGGGGGACAAAGAATGAAGGCGCCTGGCAAGGCACGCGTAACACGGCGCAGATTGCCAAGGTGCAAATCAACAGCAAAATGCAAGCTAGCCACTTACAAATGTGTACACTGACTTACAGAAGGCACTGGAGGATGAGAGTAGTTAACCCTCGGCGTGCATGCGCAGTGAGGGTTATAGTACTTGGTTTGTCCGTCTGTCTGTCTGTCTGTCTGTCCGTCCGTCTGTTACCACGACCGATTTTCTTTTCTGCCACAACGCGCAACAAACAGGTAAAATAGCGACCACCACACGGGTTCAGCGCGCGCTACACTGGCTTGATTTAAAATGGCGATAAAGTGCCGCATTCAGAAGTTATGGCGGTGAAAAACCAAGTGAACAAGCCAATATGCTAATTAGAACCTAGCTACCTCACCGCGACTGATCTGCTGCTCTGTGTACCTCGGAGGCACAAGAAGTACACAACGAGGGCGTTGTATCGACTCCCGCATGCTATCTACTACTGTAGCTAGCCCTTTTCAGACTCTCGCGAGCTAAGCGGGAGGGAGTAACGTATATTAGTATACATAGGCCCAGCCCATCAATTAGCGGTACCGCGCATGCGCAGTCGCCGAGGGTTTGTACTTTAGTGCTTTCATTTTCTATGGGTACGTGGACCAGACAAATGCAGCGCGCGCAAACGCATTGGAAAAACGCCTCTCGGCGCATGCGCTCACTGGTGCTGAGTTAGCAGCAAATGGCGTTGTCAGGACTACCGAGGAAGATGACATCTACGTAATATCCAATAATAAACAGGAAATAAACAATAAAAACTCAGAAGAACTTGCGGCAAGAAACAAAGGATCGCTGATGTGCGTGCACACTCCGGCAAATCGGAGACGTTCTGTGAATAAATCAACGCTTCAAGTGCTTCCGGTAAGGAGATAGCGGGTCTGAAGAATAAGAAGAATAATAATTATGATGAGGACACGAAAACCGTGAAATCGCGTGTTCAAAACAAGGGATGATACACATGGGGTGTTGGCACTCTGGTTGCCCGTCTAAACAAGTGAAGAAGCCTAATTGCGGAGGCACAAGAAGTCACCACGAAGGCCCTCCCGTATCACTTGAGTAGCACGTGTCAGACTCTCCGCGGCCAACTATATAGCATGGAGACCACAAGTAAACGCACACTCATAGCCCAGCCCATCAATTAGCGGTACCGCGCATGCGTAATGCGCCGAGGGTTTGCACTTCAGTTGTTTTGGGTGCCCAGCTGTCACATGAAATGTGCACAAATCGTGGGTAAGCTTCATGACAACAGATCATGGGGGGAAACATTGTAGGTGGAGAGGTGTAGTTACCACTTTCCATAAAATGCATTTTGGCATGCACAGCAAAAATAATTCTCTGCACCATACCTATTATCACGTAGAAGGTTAGTATATACCACATACCTTGCTTGCTCCTTATGGCTGGATAGCTACACCGAATCTTCGGAAGACACCACATCATTGAGATCTTGAACCTTGCGAACATATGATTTGAGAACCCCTAAACCGACCACTGCGTCTAGTGCGTGAGCCCAATGCTCACCAACTACGACGCTGGTTACCAGGGCAATCACGCTTGTAGGTGAGTTCCAAACACCTTCACAAACATACAACACAAAGGCACACCTCAGACCACTAGCTGGGAAGGGAGAGTGAGAGATACATGCACGTTATGAGCCAGTGCACACGCGCTGAAAGATCTCGCAGATTCAGACCAGAGTGCCTTTCCGTCGTAGTGTTACAAATAAGAACAAGAAGGGGGAGGAATGGGTAATTATGTCACCATCATTGTCTGAGACCCGCTGGTGTGTCGTGCATTGTTGTAAATACAGGGTATTTGTCGAGAGGAGCGAGCAAATCTGTACATGGTGGAGATTAGGAACAAAGAGAGTTGTTAAGGGTGCTTGTTCATAGCAAGAAGAGTGTAGTAATATGTGTCGTACAAATTGTTTCGTGACGTAGGTAATGGTGCATGTTTTATAAAGCATGTTTGCGCTCCTGGGTGTAGCGCCGACTTTTTGTTGGGGCCCTATTGCCTTTCTTCATAATAGTGTACAAATAGTCTTCGAATACAATAGACGGAATGGCAATCGTGTCTGCGAGCGGAAAACTTGCATGTGCTAGTAGCATAGGGATTTGTCGAGCGGAGGAGCCATCTGTACGTTGGGGAATTAAGCGCTAATTCGCTAGTAAGAAAGATAACGAAGGACAGTTGTTAAGGTCTTGTGCTAGGAGGAAGCAAGGTACTAACTTTACGCAGAAAGGGTGTAGAGTTCATATGCACTTTTTATGCTGTACCTGGGTGTAGTGGACTTGTTTGTTGTGCCTTTGCCTTTCGAAGTTAATCCATGGTATTACTCAGTTTGGGAGGTGTTGGCGTCTTTGGTGGTATTTAATTACACGGTCTGCTCCTACATAAGGAGGACAGTATATATCTGCACAGATGGCGCTTGAGGTTTTTGAGACTTTGCTTGTGTTTAGATTTGAAACACTACAGTTGAGGTATGTCTTTGGTAGCATGTTCACACCAAGTTGTAGAGTTATTAAGTGATTCAGAAGAAGCATTCATTTAAAGATGCAAAAGAAATATCACTTACATGTGCTTTAGTTGATGTGCTTTACTGGAAACTAAAAAACTTGTGATCTATATGCACAAATCAGACAATTTTGCTATTAAAGGAGAAATGAGCCAGCGCCGAGGCCAGCCAAGCAGGTCAGCATCGGGTTTCCCGCCGTTCGCCCCCGCCCACGGCGCATCCCCGAGGGTCGAGGAGGGGGTGAGCGGTCAACGAGTCACGCAGGCCCACGCGCTGAGGGCCAGAGGTGGCCGAGCAGGAGCAGCCCGGCATGTTTGCCCAGGCGGGTGGTTGCTCGAAGGCTAATTTGG
>CASHTH010003398.1:0-105426 GCA_030341885.1 Geodia barretti
TATACAATAGATATCTCATAGCCTTTTCTAACAAACACCACAGCTAAATTCTTCTACGAGCGCCTGGTGAACTACATGATGTCGGGGGAGACAGAGGCTCTAGTACTGGCCCACTCCCAGGCCCTCCAGAGGTGGAGGGACCTCATGGGACCCACTAAACCAAGTCTGGCCCAGTCCCTGGCCCCTGACTCCATCAGAGCTCTCCACGGACTCACCGACACCAGGAATGCTGTTCATGGCTCTGGTCAGTAGTTGCCTATTGCATGTTTTTTTGTGAAGGTATATATACATACATACATACATATAGGGGGATATTTCTGAAGCGTTTGTGGGCCTGTTTAGATGTGCACTCCATGTCTCTGAGGGTAGGTTCACAGTATGTCGCATTGCCCTTTTGTGCCATGCAGCGTCGCTTGGTGCCGTGAAGATAAAAATGGATTCTATCCTCGTGACAGAGCAAAGCGGCAGGGCGAGGCGGGGCAATACGACATATTGTGAGCCCAGCCTAACTGTACATGTTTTTTTATTTTACAACGCGTACATACAATTGCAAAGCCGCTCTTTAGCTCATGAGCCTGGTCTACGCATTCTTTCCTTTTCTATTTTGTCTATTTTTCTATGGACTTAATTTACAGAGATTTTTACTGCCTCTTTCTTTTTAGTTTATCATTAAGATCAGTTTTTATACACAAATATATATTTTATATTTTTCTACTGCCTATGTATAGTAACTGTCATTGTGATTGTTTATCGTTGGGTTTGGACACTAGGTGTGTGGGGAGAGTTGGCATGCCATAAAAGACTCTTTAACCCACCACCCCAGTTCTCAAGGCTGGGCACCTGGTGTCCTACCTTATTGTGTGCAACTGTGTTGTTTGTGTCTGTGTATGTATATACTTGGGTGGAGGGTGACTTCTGGTTTTCTTTCTTTCTGTGGCTAGTATGCTATAAATATACTTTTCATGACTATCCCACCCGGAAAAAGCTTTTGCCTAAACTAGTGCTGGTATATAGAGGGTTACGTGCAATTTCCTCCAACTACGTAAGTGACTGCTGGGCATATGGCATTTTTTTAACTAAAGTTGTGGCAATTCAAACTTACACACAAACCACTGTGTATTACTGATTAGGATGTGAGGCAGGCTTTTTGATGGAGATGGATATTCTGTTTCCTGACTTCAACATTCAGCAGTGGTACCAAACCGAGGAGCCCCTCTTCCGGGTTGGACGAGTCAGTTTCTGTGAGCACTCCCTCACCCACAGACCACTAGCCCTCCACCCGGAACCTCACCAAGAGAAACTCTCAATGTCTCTTTAGTGGTGGTATATAGAAACACATTGTATATATCACAGTGTGTCTCAGTTACATCATTGTTTCTCGGCACCTTGTTTCACAACCGTTGTTGTTTACCTCTTTATAGCAGTGTGTATAATATTATTCCTGCGTCTCTTTCTCACGAGTTTTTTCTGCGATAGAGATAAAGTACGTTAGACGACAAGTCATGAAACTACACGGATGAACTCCTACATTGCATGCCACCTCACGAAGCTTATTGGTAACGTTGAGACCTCTTTCTCTTAGCTATAATAATTATTATAGCCAATAATAAAAAACGGTAATCACAAATAATCACAATGAAAAGCACTAAAGTGCAAACCCTCGGCGAACTGGCGGTACCGCTAATGGATGGGCTGGGCTATTGGCGTTTACTCGCGGTCTCCCGCTGGTAGCTTGCGGAGAGTCTGACACTGGCTAGCTACAGTAGTAGATAGCATGCGGGAGTCGATACACACCCTTCGCTGTGGCTTCTTGTGCCTCCAAGGTACCCAGTGCACCATTTTATTTTTCTAGCCCATGTACCGCTAAAGCTGTTGGTATCGCAAGCCGCCCCGTAGACTGTAGTGCGAGAATAGTCATAGACAGACAGAGAGACAGACAGACACACAGAACGACTACCGCAACCCTCGCTGCGCATGCGCGCCGAGGGTAATGACGCGCGTGACTCTTTTACACTCGACTCGCTCACAAAAATTACTAAGTGACATATTTTACAGTCTGTTCTAATCAACATAAAATTTAAAGTAAGCAAAGTACATCCTGCAGAATAATAGCTACCATTATAATTAGCTACCACCATAATTGCATTGTGCTTAGCTAGCTATAATTATAGCTATTTTCATTACTTGGGAATGAGAGGATTTACTTCCTGCCCATTACAGCAATTCTTCTTGATAAACCCTGCACAGTATATGCAACGAACAAGTCTGAAGGTGAGGTATGCGATATATCCTGCTAGTGGAATAGCATGGTCAATGAGGACAATTAACCCCAAAACTTTCAACGTCGCCTCACTGACAGTCACTTCGTAAATGAAGTGAAAAAGCAGACAGATTTTTGCCAGGAGGAGGAACAGGAGGACGTCGATAGCGTTGTTGCAGAGCCTGCGGTGAGGTTTAAAGAAGGCAAATATGACTGCTACAAGAATGAACGGCATTGCTGTGATGAGCCAGGCATAGGACTGAACTAAAGAAGTGTTTGGGCCAGCATGGGTTGCCCAGCCCAACGCAACTGCTATCCTTCCAATCAAATAGATAGCAGCGAAAAAACGATAGTCCCTTTGCCCACTTTCTGTTCCATCCTTGTAGCTCCCAGTGAATAGTTCCATGAATGTCCGCATTGCATGCCATCTCCTGAGTCCACAACAGGGGATGAGTTTTGGGAAGATACGAGTTGGGAAGATCAGAACTAGAACTAGAGGGAGTACGACAGTAACCACACCCCCTACGATCCCTAGAACAAAGTATGGGGCGTGAGCTGGGCTGAAGAGGGAGTTTTCAAATCAGTTGATAGTGGTTGAAGTGTTTTCAACCTGTAGAATTCTGATCGAGAGCACTAGGAAATATTGCTGAAAAGTGAAAACGATACAAACAGATTCTTTCCGTACGACAGTAGAACGAAACTCCCAAACGTGTAAATAATGGACGACAGATCTTTAACTTCGACCTTCAGCAACTTCTTGAATGGCTTCCACAGTGCAACTATACACTTGTTTCCTTTAGCATGTAGCTGTATCAGATAGAATGTTACGACACAGAGGATAAGTGGATAGACAGAAAGGAACATAGCCGAGACTGATGAGCTGAAGCGTCGTCAAGTGAGGACTAACGCAGAACGGGGGTATCAGAAATTGCACAAAGTCGAGACTCCAGACTGCGTAAAACGACATGATGATCTGCAAGGGCCAGTAACCGAACAGATTCATAGGGAGTATCGATAGGTGCGGGAAGAAGAACATTGTGGTAACGATTGTGTGCGAAAAGAAGATAAAACTAGTCAAATGTCCCGAGTGAATGTTTGTCTTGAACAAGAAAAACAAAAAGAAGGAGAACGTTGGGTGGGACAAGAGTAGGATAATGTAAGCCCCCAGCATTAGTGTTGGGTGAGAGCATTTCACGCACATGAGTCCATAGTATCTGTATGCTGCCAGTCCGTGGCCCTCTTTACAATCACTGCAGAGATATCCTCTCCTGTTGTACGGAGCACACAGCGAAGAGTTGACCTCGTCCAAATCTGTCGGCAGGACTCTATAGATGTTGTGGTAGAGGTGACGGATGTTGTTGCTGACTGGTATGTATGGACACTGAGCTACCACAATACTAGTGTTGGTGACTGTCATACAAAACCCCATCTCGAGCTCGGAAGAGTTGCCATATTGACGTACTATCTGTGGCAGCCGATGAACGAAAGAGCACTCACCATCAGCTGGGTCTGGGGTATACCAGGTGGACAGGTGGTTTCATTCCTGCTCGATTCCAGAAGAAGCATAGCTTTGCCATCCATTGCTCTAGAGCATGTCACAACTACCACGAATATGGCTAGTTTCACTGTTGAAGGTATCATTGTTGCAGTTGAATATCAACTACTATGCCTAACTGATACCAATATCTGTTCCATATATGCCACGCATCTTAAACTGCTTACTGCTGTAGCTAAGCGGAAGTTGTATTTGAGTTAGTGCAACTTTCAACATCTGTTTTGTGGCCACATTAAAAGGGAGTGTCTGGAAGAAACAACTTTCAGTTCCTTGGTTCAAGGTGTATTATACTTTAATACTGTAGAACCAAGAGAAGTAGTGAAAGACTGAGGTGGGTAGAGCCTTGAGCTGCTGCTGGTGCAGAGAGACACCAGTTACCACTGATGGCATACACGTGGCAAATCATAGTGCTCAAAACCCAAACTCTGCTGTCAGTATGAAGTGGAGATGTGCAAGGTATATAGAAAGCTGCAAATGCTCGATCAGAGGCTAACTTTGACGGTTTTCGTTGACAAGGCCTTTTCGAGCGCTGGGGAACGGTATATACTTTGTTCGTAATTGTAGCAAAGTTACAGACGCGCAAAATTTTGGACAGTTTGTGGGCCTGTTTCGATGTGCACTCCATGTCTCTAAGGGTAGGTTCACAGTATGTTGCATTGCCCTTCAGCGTCGCTTGGTGCTGTGAAGATAAAAAGCGGCAGGGCAATACGACATATTGTGAACCCAGCCTAACTGTACATGACTATCCCACCCCGAAATGTGAGGATGTGAGGCAAGCTTTTTGATGGAGATGGATACTCTGTTTCCTGACTTCAACATTCAGCAGTGGTACCAAACCGAGGAGCCCCTCTTCCGGGTTGGACGAGTCAGTTTCTGTGAGCACTCCCTCACCCACAGACCACTAGCCCCTCCACCCGGAACCTCACCAAGAGAAACTCTCAATGTCTCTTTAGTGGTGGTATATAGAAACACAGTGTGTCTCAGTTACATCATTGTTTCTCAGCACCTTGTTTCACAACCGTTGTTGTTTACCTCTTTATAGCAGTGTGTATAATATTATTCCTGTGTCTCTTTCTCACGAGTTCTTTCTGCGATAGAGATAGACGACAAGTCATATTATGAAACTACACGGATGAACTACCCCACATTGCGTTGCAACCTCATGTAGCTTAATTATGGGTAACGTTGAGAACCTTTTCTCATAGCTATATAGCCAATAACAAAAATGGTAACGTTGAATGAAGCTTGCTGTACGTAACAAATAATCACAATGATGCGTGACTCTACACTCGCTCACAAAAATTACTCAGTGACCTATTTTACAGTCTGTTCTAATCAACATAAAATTTAAAGTATGCAAAGTAGACACTGCAGAATAATAATAGCTACCATTATGATAGCTACCACCATATTGCATTGTACTTGGAACAGGTAGCTATTTTCATAACTTGGGAAGGAGACGATATGCTTCCTGCCCATTACAGCAATTCTTCTTGATAAATCCTGCAGAGTATATCCAACGAACAAGTCTGAAGGTGATGTATGCGATATATCCTGCTTGTGGAATAGCCAGGTCTATGAGGACAATTAACCCCAAAACTTTCAACGTAGCCTCACTGACAGTCACTTCGTAAATGAAGTGAAAAAGCAGACAGATTTTTGCCAGGAGGAGGAACAGGAGGACGTCGATGGCATTGTTGCAGAGCCTGCGGTGAGGTTTAAAGAAGGCAAATATGACTGCTACAAGAATGAACGGCATTGCTGTGATGAGCCAGGCATAGGACTGAACTACAGAAGTGTTTGGGCCAGCATGGGTTGCCCAGCCCAACGCAACTGCTATCCTTCCAATCAAATAGAGAGCAGCGAAACAACGACAGTCCCTTTGCCCACTTTCTGTTCCATTCTTGTAGCTCCCAGTGAATAGTTCCATGAATGTCCGCATTGCATGCCATCTCCTGAGTCCACAACAGGGGATGAGTTTTGGGAAGATACGAGTTGGAAAGATCAGAACTAGAACTAGAGGGAGTACGACAGTAACCACACCCCCTACGATTCCTAGAACAAAGTATGGGGTGTGAGCTGGGCTAAAGAAAGGAGTTTTCAAATCAGTTGATAGTGGTTGAAGTGTTTTCAACCTGTTAGAATTCTGATCGAGAGCAACTAGGAAATATTTCTGAAAAAGTGAAAACGATACAAACAGATTCTTTCCGTACGACAGTAGAACGAAACTCCCAAACGTGTAAATAATGGACGACAGATCTTTAACTTCGACCTTCAGCAACTTCTTGAATGGCTTCCACAGTGCAACTATACACTTGTTTCCTTTAGCATGTAGCTGTATCAGATAGAATGTTACGACACAGAGGATAAGTGGATAGACAGAAGGAACATAGCCGAGACTGATGAGCTGAAGCGTCGTCAAGTGAGGACTAACGCAGAACGGGGGTATCAGAAATTGCACAAAGTCGAGACTCCAGACTGCGTAAAAGGACACAATGACCTGCAAGGGCTTGTAACCGAACAGACTCTGAGGGAGTGTCGATAGTTGCGGGAAGAAGAATATTGTTGTAATGAATGTGTGGGAAAAGAAGATAAAACTAGTCAAATGTCCCGAGTGAATGTTTGTCTTGAACAAGAAAAACAAAAAGAAGGAGAACGTTGGGGGGACAAAGAGTAGGATAATGTAAGCCCCCAGCATTAGTGTTGGGTGAGAGCATTTCACGCACATGAGTCCATAGTATCTGTATGCTGCCAGTCCGTGGCCCTCTTTACAATCACTGCAGAGATATCCTCTCCTGTTGTACGGAGCACACAGCGAAGAGTTGACCTCGTCCAAATCTGTCGGCAGGACTCTATAGATGTTGTGGTAGAGGTGACGGATGTTGTTGCTGACTGGTATGTATGGACACTGAGCTACCACAATACTAGTGTTGGTGACTGTCATACAAAACCCCATCTCGAGCTCGGAAGAGTTGCCATATTGACGTACTATCTGTGGCAGCCGATGAACGAAAGAGCACTCACCATCAGCTGGGTCTGGGGTATACCAAGGTGGACAGGTGGTTTCATTCCTGCTCGATTCCAGAAGAAGCATAGCTTTGCCATCCATTGCTCTAGAGCATGTCACAACTACCACGAATATGGCTAGTTTCACTGCTGAAGGTACCATCCTTGCAGTTGGATATCAACTACTATGCCTAACCACACTACAACTAATAAATTTGTTCCATGCCAGCATCATAAACTGTTTACTGCTGTAAGCGGAATTTGTATTTGACTTAGTGCTACTTTCAGCTTGAGTTAGTGCAACTTTCTGTTTTGTGGCCACATTAAAAGGGAGTGTCTGGAAGAAACAACTTTGGCTCCCATGACAGAAGGTGTAGCTAGCTAACAAAGATACTGAATATTATACTTTAAGAAGTAAATTAAAAATCCTGCGAATTTAAAAAAAGAGGCATATAGGGATGGTATAAAAAGAAAGGGAGACAAAATAGCGATGGGATACATGAAGCATGGTTAATGAACAGATTTGAGTACGCTGACACCCCCAACCCCATCACACAATCCCTATATATTGTTGCCTGGTGTGCTACCCTTATAGGGGCTAAAGGTTACTAAAAGCAAGCATTCTTTCACTGTGTCCCTGTTGTTTTAGTAACATTTATACTGCCACATTCCCTCTAATCAAACTCCACTTGGACTCTATAAGGGTGTTGGTTACTCAGTAAGTTCTGAGTATTGTAATGGTGAACATTTAATACTTCACCTAGGCAACAATATAGGGATTGTGTGATGGGGTTGGGGGTGTCAAGCGTACTCAAATCTGTTCATTAACCATGCTTCATGTATCCCATCCCTATCTTGTCTCCCTTTCTTTTTATACCATCCCTATAAGCCTCTTGTAAATTCGCAGGATTTTTAATTTACTTGTCTCCACTCATTTTTAAAATATATACTACTACGTATTATCTCTGTGGAAGGCGGCAAGCCCCTATAAAAATATAATAATTGAGAAAAATGCCTGTTGTGTCATGGAAATGACCATGTTTCATCTCCATGTGTGCTGCCGTTAGCAAGTTTGAGGAGTGAAGAAGTAATTATAAAGAAAAGTGCCTGAGGCTATTTGTTGTTGTGGTCGTCATGGAAACGATGTAATACACATGCGCACCAAGTTTCACCTCCATGCGTGCTATAGTTAGCAAGTTTGAGGAGTGAAGAAGTAATTTTAAAGAAAAGTGCCTGAGGCTATTTGTTGTTGTGGTCGTCATGGAAACGATGCAATACACATGCACACCAAGTTTCACCTCCATGCGTGCTACAATTAGCAAGTTTGAGGAGTGAAGAAGTGAAAGAAAATTGCCTGAGGCTTTTTCAAACAAAATGCGGTCGTCATGGAAACAAGTAATCGTCATGGTAATAGGCATACTTACCAAGTTTCATCTCTATGTGTGCTACCAGTTTGAGGAGTGAAGAAGTAAATTTAAAGAATAGTGCCTGAGGCTATTTGTTGTTGTTTACAAACATGTATTGTTGTAATTTTGATGTTGGTGATTGATGTCTACAAAGTTTCGTTCACATAGCTCTTACCATTTGTGAGTTATACTGACACATGTGGTCCCATTATAATGTATTGCCTGTGGGGCTACAATGTATTTGTTGTTGTTTACAAAGAAATTAGTATGACCAGTCTCTTCGGGTGATGGATATCTACATTCTTACAAATTTCATTACTATATGTTATTTCGTTTTTGAGTTACGCGAGTTCAATCTGAAGAAGGAGAAGAAGGAGAAGATGAACAAACTCCCTAAGATAGCCCCATACATCTATGATGCTAGGCACCATGCCAATCCCTATACACTAAGTACTACTGTAGAACTAAGAGAAGTAGTGAAAGACTGAGGTGGGTAGAGCCTTGAGCTGCTGCGGGTGCAGAGAGACACCAGTTACCACTGATGGCATACATGTGGCAAATCATAGTACTCAAAACCCAAACTCTGCTGTCAGTATGAAGTGGAGATGTGCAACTGTCGGGTTGACGCAAAAAGCTTGACACAATAAAATACTAGATGAATGCAACGTATTGTTGACGAGCGAGTGCGAGCAGTTCAATATTTCACGCTTGGTGGCTGTCGCTGATTTAGAATCACGTAAAACATTACGGTATGTGTGGCACTGAATTGGAAAATTGGCACATTGACATGACTATAGGTAGGCTCGCTTCGCTCGCCAATTATACTAGAAGCGCATGAACATTGGGACATGTACATAGCTCTCCTCACTTAGGTCAATCCACACGTCTCACTTCTGATCTCTCGTTGTGTGCTGAGGGTTAGACTAATGGATAAAACCAGAGTTTGCAGACACAACTAAAGCAGAAAAACTGCAGATATGCCTTACACCACGAAACATGTGACCATCGAGCAGTTCACAAAATTCTTACTGCGCTAACACAATGGGTTTTAACAAAGTCAGGCCGATCTAGCTGGCACTTACAAATTGATGGTACAGTATATACTTTATGCTACAAACTCCCAGAACCAGCAAATATACAATGAACACATGTATGTATGTATCTGGAGATCTGTGCAAAAATTATCTGTAGAGTCAGTGGTGCAGTTATTGCCACATGTATTGCACACAACAATGGGAGTCAAAAAACTGTGCCCAGTTCAAAGTTAAATCTTACAACAATGTACAAAGATGAGCACTGCATATCAATACATTCATACGTAAAACACAATACAACAGACTGCGTGACACGAGGGGATGCTAAAGTTGTGATTTGGTCGATTTTATGCAACATACGTATACACTTTCCTGCATGGGGACAAGAAAAAAGAATTTTCCAATTTTTAACGTTCGGCACTGCGATGTGGTCATACCTGTCTTCTGGCGAGCGTGCGAGGTAGTCCCTCTCAATTAAGCTCTCGATTCTCTTTTTGATGATGACGGGATTTGGGCTAAATCTGTTCTTGAGTTGTTGAACGCACTGTGTAGTAAAGAGATGAGAATGAACAAGTGGCACACACTACATCACCAATGCTACAATACAGTGCATATGTATACACATATATATATATCCTGCAGCAAAATACACATATTATTCATTATGCTTACTTCAGCGACTAAGACTTGATGTGCCAGTTTCTTCCTGGCCTTCATTATTCTGACAATAGCAGCTTCAATTCTGAGACACGGTGTCAAGGTCAATGTCGCCACTAACAAACACACCATAGAACCCGTTTGCATTATAGGGCATAGCCACTGAGGTGACACAGTGTAACTGGCAAGCAAAGTGAGCCCACATACTCACTGTAAGGTGGCTCGGTTCAAGCTTGCAACACACAGGAGGTATATACTCTCAAAACTACATGACCACAACTATTCGTTGACCTATTACCTATATAGTATACATACGGGCGCTGTAGCATATTAGTGCTTGATTTAAAACCTGCTCTTGCTCTTGTTGTAGTATCTATTCCAAAGATATTCAGAAGGTGTATAAATATAGCTTTCATTTCATACCCATGTAGTTCCTTAGCATAGGTGAAATGAGCTGTGAAGTGTGAGATACTTCAAGGTTATAAGGGTGAACCGTCACCTTAACGGGCCGATTAGTTATTTATATATGTGCCAGGCACTGCACATACCGTAATGTTCTACATGATTCTAAATGTACGTGAAAAATTGAACTGTATGGTCGCTTCGCTTGTCGAATATGTGTTGCGCTCCTCTAGTTAGTTGTGAGGGATACTCATGTTTTCTGTCATCGTCGACTTTCTGTCTCGTCTCCTTCCTCTCAGGATCACTCTCTCCTCGAGATGCCACCGCCTGCACCTTGACCCTGTGCAGCTTTGAGGTGAACTGATCGTTGACTGCAAACCTGTCCTCCATACCTGAGCAGAGGTATACAAACATACCTACCAACAATAGCCTTGAGCACATGAGTGCATGCAACGAGAATGAATATCCTAGGCTTCCTATCATGTTTCCTTTGCCTTACCTTTCTACCTCGTTACCTCGTCATTGACACATGTCCTGGGTGTAGTTGCATTTGCCCTGCCTTTTACCTCGTTATTTACTCATGCATACATATGTAGGTGCAAACATACTTTTTAAGTGTGCTTGCATTTCCACCTAACCTATTGTTTAGTGCCTCACACACAATCTCATACTACATGTAGGTTAAGCCCAAGGGACTATACAGCAGCAGAGAGCTGTAGTAAAGGTGAACAACTGACTGAAGTCTTTGATAGAGGTGTCTTTCCTGCGGTGTAGCTGCACCAGGACCCTCTGCTGAGGCTTCCCCAGAGCCAGGGACTGGAGGGCTCTCACCAGCTCCTTCTGAGGGATCTGAGTCTCCTGCAACAAGTCCTGCACGCACCACAAAATGACCGTCTAGGCATGACACTACAAACATTTCCACATTCAGTGGGAGAGACTGAAAGATACAGGTTTGGAGCCTGAGGAATTGCCCACGTGCAACAAACTACACTACACACAGAGACATAAAATTAATGTCTAGAGTCTAAGCTAAAACGCAAAGATGTGAACAACAAACATCAGGGTTGTGATATTTCGTTTTTAATACATGTAAATCATAAACAGGTAACAAAAAGAACAGTGTATAATGCTACATATAAATAAGCTCGGTGCACTCTGCCTATTTTAATAGGACTGCAAGGTGTTGTGGGCTTGAGTCCAACCCAAGGCAGAAATACCTCACTTGTATACTTGCTATGTTGATGGTACGTATACATAGCAATCGTGAAAATCACCTGAAATGTGATGTTGGCTTTCTTGTTGAAGAGGAGGAGGATGGCCATCTGGTGAGTGGAGACTTGGAGAATGTGTCGCTTCACTTGAAGTACCGCCACAGTGGAATCTGCTCTCTGACAACAGATCAGAGGAAAATAACTTAATTAGTAGTAGACACATAGAGTGGAACTTCCGATAAGGGACCCTCCGAGATAGGGACGACCTCTCTAACAAGGGTAACTTGTTTCATGCTAATACTTTAGCATATCATTTGACCTCTGAGATTCGGACGGCCTCGCCCTACAAGGGACAAAATCATTGGCCCCATAGTGTCCTTTGTTCAGAGGTTTCACTGCACATGGCAAAAGAGAGACCAAGAGAGACATACACAACTACGTGCCAAGGAAATGTACTACTGGTGTACTACACAACTTTCATCACTTCTTAAATCCAATTTCAGTCTAGTTGACAAGGTTAACAAAACGTACTGTGTTTATTATTACCTTAGGTTGAGGGTAAAAAACTGCATTTAGATCTGCATGACCCTGTGTGATAAAAAACACTAGAGTAAAAAAAACACAACATTGCACACAAGGAATATTATGTACTAATAATGTACAATATGGAGAAGTACAACAATATTATGCTCCTCCGGCTTCTTGCTCTAGCACAGGCCAGCTGAGGATTGCAGTTTCTCCGAAGGTCTAATTACTGCCCCACTGATGTTCCCACTAGAATCAAACATGGCACATTCTTTGTGGAGTAAAAAAGATGAAAATTCAGCTTAAGAAGGCTGGACAGACAGTCCTGGAAAAGCCTGCCTGCATTGTCATTATGGCACTGGCTTGATCTTGGGTGTAGCACAGGGCTAATATTGTGTACCTACCGGCACAGAAACGGAGAACATTTGGACCAACAGTTTGACCATTTAACCGTGGTCTTAAATTCTAAAGCTACACATATGTGCCTCTGTGTGGCTTGCCTTTAGTGCTGGAAGAATTACTTTACACCTCTTCTTGCAGAAATGTACTAATTGATGAGCAAAGAAAATCTATGATTACGTACCTAAATGCGGGATTTTCAATGTGACAGGCACTGTACATATAGATATGATAATGTTGTAAGTGACTCTAAATGTGAAATGCTTGCTTTGGTCGCCAAAATGTGTTGCAGTAGTACACACTGGAGTACCATGTGAGTCTGAAGAGTGAGCTGTCGTCCACTGTACTGTCTGAGGTAGAACTTGCGGAAGATGTCAAAGGTGGCCTGGGCCACGGGGGGCACGGCACAGGGAGCAGTGATGGACTGGGTCGGCCAGTAACCCATGGTCAACACACGCACACTCAGGTCCACTCCATCCAGACTCATCTGCATACATTGGAACAGTAGAGAGATGGAGAGAGAGAGAGAGAGAGAGAGTAAGTGAGTGAGAGTGTGAGTGACCACAATGATAACAAATACATTACAATGCGTGCGGAAAGTAATATGTCCTGAGCTGTCCGGGTGCAGTTGACTTGCTTTCGCTTGCCTTACCTCATTGTTGACACATGTGCATGTTTTACAGCTACAATCGCATGTTGCCGGTACCACAATCGCATGCTGACGGTACTACAGAGACATAACGACAGGTAGACTATGTTGTTGTACTGTATGTATGTATGTATGTATGTATGTACAGTGTAGCAGGCTGTACATATGTACAATGCTGCAAGGGATACATTGAAAAATAAACTTTTGTGTATGCAGGAAAACGATGGTTGTTCTTAATCTCGGGGCTCGACTACGTTCTGGTGAGAGGGATGGTTGGTCATGCACTAATTGCCACGTGTCTGTAGTGCAATTGAAAACCCTGCGTGGTGTCGTAGTGTAATCTGCCGACGCATGCCATTTCTTCTTGGTCCGTTTGCCAACGGATTGTGTGCTATGCAGAAGGGCGAGGACTTGTGTGCATGTGAATCTGCATCTTGGGTTGATATTGCGGGGAAAAGACACCTGAAGTAACCTTTTAGATCACGATTTAACAAATTGCAATGCAAAGAGGATTCTACAAAGCCTGCTTTCAGATTTTATTTTTCTTCACATTTCACTTCCGCCAAGAATTAGCAAGTGATCACTCTAGGAAGCAAGATATAGGGTCTTGGCCGGGCATACTGTACAAGAGAAAAATACCTTTCTCGCTGTTTACTAAGAATTTGTTTTCCTTGCTTATTGCTATACTTTGCACATGAAACACATGCAGAGTGGGATGCAGACCACATACTGTATACACGTTATTAACTTGTGCCAAATGACTGGGTAGCACGTACTGAGCTGGTCTGGAGGTATTCCTTGAATTTCTCCATGGTGGTGTTGGAGAGAGCAATGTCCTTGAACATTCCCTCCAGCTTGCTGGTGAACTGACAACCACACTCCGTCTGGAAATAGACGGAGAATAAAGTCACTTAAAACAGGCTGTTGTGTACACAATGAACTTGGGTGACTTCATATTTGATAGATGTGGCCAAAAGTGTTCATAGTATATACATAGAATTGGCTTTTAGCATGTACAGATATCAACCGGTTGAAAACAAAGTCATTTGTACCACTAATTGATGGGCTGGGTTTTGGTTAGACTTGTAAACAAATAAGGTTGCTGGTAGAGCTACGTAGTGGTAACAGACCTACGTACAGTCAGACAGACAGAATGACAGACAGAAACAATACCCCCGCTTCTAAGGTGCACACAGGGTTAAATAACACTCATTCCGTGTATATAGCCCAAGCCATCCCAGATCGTTAATCATGCAAGGAAAACTCCAGTCTACACAAGGTGTTTACCTTCAGTTTTGAGATCATACTCTTTTCAAAGTCGTCAGATACCGACTTGTTGAGGAGCAATCTCCTGGCTAGATGCTGCTTGTAGTAGCGCTCAAACACATCCTGTTAAAGTGTTAGATAGTGTTGTGAGAAGTATATGTGCATGTGTGAAATATTATAAGTGCAGGTGAAGTAGTACAGTAAATATACTATGTTGACATTCAGATTTGTTGGATATCCCTAGGCAAATGACATATGCTTGCACATGTAGGATTGTATAGGCTGATAAAATCTCCCCAGTACCTAGCTTCATATGTACATGTCGGTTGCCTAGGGATATCCAACAAAGCTGAATGCGATGGTAAGTGTGAGTTTGGTTGTAGTGATGTACCTTGTCCTGAAGGAACCTGAAGAGCATGATGCACTTGTCCAAAATGATTTCCACCTCCTGTTCTGAGTGCTGAGAAAACAGGAAAAAATCCCCTCATTACTTTCATCAGATGTATATACATGTCGTGTAGTGTATAGAGCATACAAAGACTAAGTTTTTCACTTCATTCATGTCTAGCTAGGACTGCCACATACTCTCTCTCTTTTCTTTCTGTATAACACAACCAAACATCCTATTGGTTGCTATATGTACAGATCCTCCTCTATAGTTCCACAATGTCCCAAGGAGTCCCAACATGTCACTTACCCCCTTCACCCCTTTCTTGAGCATCTCATCAATGAAGAGAGAGAGGTACTCCGGAGATCGGTCATTGAGGTTCACAAAGAACTCAAAATCCTGCAAACCACATGTACGAAAACAACATGAAAAAAAGTACAAAATGTGAAAAATCCTTGGAGAAACATAGAACCCATACACAATGTGGTACAACACTAATTTCATGGGCTGGGTTATGCATTCACTTGTGGTCGCCTCTACCTAGCGAAGAGTCAGACACTGGCAAGCTATACTACGAGAGAGCACGCAGGGCCATGCCCTTTTTATAACTTATTGTGCCCCAAAGGCATATACAAGAGTAGAGGCAAGCTAGTGGTAACTTTGCATATTGGTTTGTTCACTTTGTTAACATGGACAAACAGACGGACACGCCAAGTACCGACCCCTTGCTGCACACTAGCAACACCATAGTCAGGATTATCCACAAACTCATTCATGAGAAGTGGTAGTTTTGCGCTGACAGTCCCACGTTTCTAACCACTTAGCCACTTTGGCTGGCCACGAGAGGTGGTGAAAAAACGTTTCTCTACTACCATTAGTCAGATAATATAAAAATTCACCCAGACTGGGATCGAACAACGGATCAGGGTGTTCAAGATCAAGTATGTGGAGAAAGAAAAAATATATAACTAATTTTTTTACACATTTTCAATATATGCCAGGATTGTTTTATGCAAAACAATAACTTCTAAGGTTGAAAAAATATTTTGGGCCAGCCCTCCATCTCTCCAGACAGACGTCTACGGACGCAGTGCTATGCCGAACTGTACGCTGCCCTTTGAGAAACATGGGTCAGTGGTAGATTCATGGGTAAGGGGAGGAACCAGAGCTGTTCCCAGCCAATGCTCTGGACCACCTGACACTTTAGTGCGGGATCGGGATTCGAACCGGGCACCTATGGTGTCAGTCCCCACGTCTCTAACCACTTAGCCACTTGGGCTGGCCACGAGAGCTGATGAAAAAACGTTCCTCTTATATCAACAATCATTGTACATCATATAAAAAAAACGTGGACAACTGGGGTCGAACCAGGGACCTCACGATCAAGTGGGCGAGACCTTATCCATCAGACCACACCCAATACTTGTTAGGGGAGGGTTGTAATTACTTCTAGTACACTGTTTATGGCCGACTATAACATTTGTAACGACATATTCTACCTACTCCAATGGAAAAATAAGACAAGGAGACAAGTATGGTCAGGTATAGTTAGCAAGGAGACAAGACAGGGATAGTCAGGTCCATGTGATGCAGTAGTGGAATTGGATAAGGGCTATATATAGCTAATACTGCACTTGTTAGCTCATGAAACTATTCCTCCAAACCATTGTCGTAAAGCACGAGTGTGCTCTCTCGTATAATGTGCAGCTGTGACTCAATAGCTATGCACGTCAGACACTAAAATATTTAAGCAAACTAATATTTCTGCAGACTTTAAAGCGAATGTGAGAAAATGTTACTGAAAAAATGGAAACTTAATTGCATTCTTGTAATGGGCCCTATTGTTTAGTTATATCTTTATTTAGTAACATTTCCAAATTTAGCCACATTCCCTTTGATTTTGATGTTATCAAATGGCACATACGTTTGCAATTCTGATGACTAGATAGTACATGTACATACATACGCTCGTTCCACTCGCAAATTAAGAACATGATGAACTGCACTAACAGAGGCAATGGCGTTCTTGAACTGCTGGTCTGAAGAGAAAGACTCCACGAGAAACCTGTTGTATGTGTCCCTCAGATCCAGCAGTGCCTGAACAAAGGCACCGGCATTACGACCAGGGGCATCCCCACCACTGGCACCCTCCTCCAGCACCAGAGCTCGCCCTGGACAGTAGGTCATGCATGGAGAAAAGAGTATGAACACAACTCAGTGAAGGCAACTGTTTGGGGCAATGGTCTTCTTTTGGACACCCATATCTCGCTAATGTATAAAGCACACATTGTACATACGTATACGTATACACATATGTATGCATTTAGAAATATGCCCCTGCTTAGTTATACTCTATAAGCCTAGCAACCTATACTATGTTCACACTGCATATAAGCTGGGAGGTGAATGAAAAGACATAATACCAACTAATATAATATAACACAAAAGAAAACGGAATGGAAGAGATTGAGGGAGAATATCGTGTGAGACTTGTATTACTGTAACTTTTAATACATGTAAACAACATACATACTTGTAGATCAAAAGAGGGGCATACATAGAAAAAACAACTGAAAGCAGTATGAATACAATGTCAAGCTTCCCTTACCAGTTTCTCTGAGATGGCCACTCATACACCTGACCATGCATGCCAGTCCACCCTCCACCCGAGAGAACAACTTGTACATACACGACAAGTCTATAGAGAGATCAAAGAAACACAGTATAAAGAAGTTGGCTATGTTGTAATACCCCCTCTCTTCTTCCACTCATGACATGAAGTATGTTACATTGCAAAATTGTTGACACACTTATATATCTTGAGGTGGGGGATTGGTAAAGACAATAAAGTGAGATACAAAAGGCGAGATTGGGTGGGATAGGGATTGCTAAAGGGAGACAAGGAAGGTATATACTATTCCATACTCCAACTGTAGCCAAAGTCGTAAGAAGAGTTGGTGTGTCTCTTTATCAATTAATGTGCCTACAAAAATTGCAACATAGTTGACACCTTCATTCAGGGGAACAGTGAAATTTGGGTGAGATAGGAATAGGTGTAGTGAGATCTATTCCATACCCTATCTGTAGTCAAAGCAATAAGTATAGTCTTCTTAACCTCAGGTGCCTACAAAAAATGCTAAATTGTCGACACCCATATTTGGGGGACAGTGAAATTTGGGCAAGAAAGGAAAAGGTGCAGCAAGATAGAGTATGTTACTATTCCAAAGTATACAGAATAGGTGTCCGCCTCTTCTTCAAACTCAAGAGTGCATCTGTATCAGTTAAGCATAACTGCACCAGGCACTAATTAAGGACATAGCGTTTTTGCTGTAGATAAGTTTAAAATTGAAGTGGACGCGCCATAACATCCTCATGCTCTGCTTTTGAAGAACTTTCGGCAGCAAAGTGGAGTGGGAGGGTAAGAGAATTCACTCACCTTCAACTTTCCTTGTTTTCAGCATGTGAACCACACCAGAGTGCTCCATCTGGCAACAGAGAGGATATGTAGTATATCATACACAACAATTTATTCAGTGCATGAGTAGGCGCCATCGAAAATAATTACATAGTAGTCCAATTTCTTTCCCTTTATGCTACGTACACATTACTGTTGGTTTTGCATTTATATACATCAAGTCCATACACTCGCTACTCTGTTCATAATGTTGTGTTTCCCGCAGGGTAATATTGAAACAGGGTGCTTATGGATTATTAATTACCTCGGCTTTCTGGCTGAAAAACCTTACTTGCTACTCCCGTTTCAAAGCACTTCCTGTTGGGAAATCCCCTACTGGCCTAAGTGCTACTCTAAGCGGGGAATAACTGCGCACAGTGTAATAGCATTTGACACATGCGCAATTATTGTACACGCCCATTGTCGGGATTATTACCCTCGGCGCGCATGCGCAGCGAGGGTACAGTAGTTGGGTCTGTCTGTTTGTCTGTCTGTTTGTCTGTTACTCTACATCTCACTCCTCGAACGTCTGTTCGTCCCAGAAACGATGCCATCTACCCAACGGGCGACGAAGGTCAGAAAATAAAGGCGGTTATCTCTGAAAATGCTCCGTTGCAAAGCTAGAGCGCTTCCGGCATTGTACGGCTAATGCGTAGTCAGCCATTTTTTTTTATCGCTGCGGAAAATGCGCATGCGGTTATAATGCTAATTAGCACAAACTGATATACCTCGACCGGGCCGCTTGCTCTGTGTATCTTGAAGGCATAAGAAGTCACAACGAAGGGCGTGTATCGACTCCCGCATGCTATTTACTACTGTAGCTAGTCCGTGTCAGACTCTCCGCGAGCTACTAGCGTGGATACCACGAGTAAACGCATACTAAAAGCCCAGCCCATCAATTAGTGGTACCACGCGTGCGCAGTTCGCCGAGGGTTTGCACTTCAGTGCTTTTCATTCAATCCGGGTGGAGCGCTCGGTAGTTATAATGCTGCGGGAAACACTGTAATGATTACCTTTTATGTGGTATCTACTCTATGTACATATGTGTATGTGTACCTCAACTATGGTTTCCATGTGGTATTTTATCAGCTCATCTTCTACCACCTGTACAGAAAAATTGATAAAGCAGATATCAAACACACTCTACGGCAAAAAAAGATACATACATACATGTGTATGTGTACACACAAACCCAAATCAAATTATAAGCTCATACATTAGAATGAACAAAAAAAACATTTTGGCGAGCACAACCAGAGCAGTCACATGCATCAACCCTGCCACACGCCTGCCGTCAGGCCATTAACCACAGTTAACCCTTTCTTGGTTAACCTATACTCAGTCGGTCGTTACACTTGTACCGTACATATGTATAGAATACCCCACCACTACATACTGTAGGTTCATTCCGCTGGCCAATAAAAACCCCCAATTGAAGCTAGAAGGCCAGCAAGTGTGTAATATACCTTGGTAATTCTGCTCTCAGTGCTGGGGTCCAGAAAGTGCTGAGCTCTCTCTCCCTCCTCTGCTATTCTCCTCTCCACCTGTAGCATGCACAAACATACATGGATTTCTCATACTGTTACCTCCCACCAACTGGAGATTCACAGGGTTCAAATCACTAAACACTACAATTACAAGAGCAGAGTAGGGCATATGGGCTCTGTGTATATACTAGGAGCTAGTATTCAAAAGCCATTCCTGCCCGCACATAGTGTATAACACTACACGAGGCAAACTTACTCTCTTGAGGTAGACTGAGGCACTGTTATCCTCCAACAGCCTCTGACTCTCCATCTGCAAAACACAACACACATGCATCATCGACACTTTCCCCATGCATGTGACAACAACAAGGTAGAAAGGCAAAGCAAACAAGTCAATTGCACCCAGGAAAACTTTTTTCCGCAAGGAAAAAACCTGCCCTAGGTGGGATTAGAACCCACAGCACTATGCTTTACTAGGCGAGCGCTCTACCATATGAGCTATATACCAGGGCAGCTGGTAGGCATGTAATACATGTGTACAGACAGTAGTTTGCTGAAGGATGCAATAATTAAGGGGCTTACTCTGAAGAATTCTCGAGACTCTCTGAGGAAAGGTTTCTCAAAGTCATCTTCGTAGACGTCTCTCTTACTAATACCCAGAGCCATCAGCATCTTACATGCATTGTTCACCGCTCGTCTGTAACAGTATGAAAACAGTGTACATACATACACATACACTGAATACATGAATGATAACTTTGTGTATTTAGCAACTCCAGATGTAGATGAGTTGTACAAATGTACACAATACGTGTACACTAAAGGTTGATTGGGTGGAAATTATTGAAGAGGCTAAGTGCACAGCTTCCATAGACGCAGAGGGACAAAAGTTATGAATCCAATTCCTCTGTTTGTCCTGTACATACCTCTGTAATCTCCATTACTAAGCCAATTCCCGGCCACAAACGGGTGTAAAGGATGCCAAAAAGGGAGAGGATAACTGCTAACAAATTTGTTACATGCCACCTTAAATTGGCATGCATTTGTAGAGACTCATAAGCATGCCGTGTAGTACCGTGAGTCCACGTGTAAGGCAGTGAGACAAGGCCAACAGCAAGGCAAGGGCGAATGGACAGCGGAAGACTTGGGGGTGTGGGTTTAATAACGAGGACGAGCCTGTGCAGTTTTAGTGCGGTACTGAACATTAGGCTGATGGAGAGTCTCAGTGTGCAGCTAGGGGTGTATAATTCACTGTGACAATATACGTACGTTGTATGTGGACACATGAAGACTGACTGAATGGTCGATAAAAAAGCTGACCGGAGCAATATTGCTGTATAATGCATTGAAACAAACTTTACAGGGCTGAAATTAACCCCATCATTCTCTTAAGCAGAACGGCAGCAACAATGTTCTTTAAAAACAACATATTATAGCAGACCTGTCGGCCATCTCTCCCTTCCTCTCCATGAGGACCATCTCCAGGAGTGTCCTCCTCAGGTGTTCCCTGACTGTGGTGTGGTGGACCACCTCGTCTCTGAACAGCAGGAGCCCCAGGTCATACACATTCACCTGGCCACAGAGAGAAATACAGTGTGACTTGCGATTCCCTTTAATCATTCCCCTATATATATCCCAGTAAGCCACATCCTTCACGTGGTCTGAAATTAACCCTTAGTGTTTTTGGCTGCTACGTAGGTACCGCCAGCAAACAAGGACAGTGAAGACAAAGTGAGTAATACATAAAAGTGGCAGGGGAGGAGTAAGGCAGTATAACCACTGGTAAAAGGATTACAACTGTCCAAAGATGGTGCTTATTACTCTTGCACGAACCACTTTCAGAATGGAGGTGATTGTTTTAACCTAGACCAGTTCATAGTAACACACAATGAAGAAACGACATTGGCCACTCATGCTGCAATGTTGAACCCCATGCAAATACAGGTCAAGCGTGGTTTACACAATTCTAGACACCTTCTATGTGGAGCTATTGTGTGGAAATGAAGGAAGGCCAGTTCGAGAATGCACAAACGGCTTTGCGCGACACCTATTATGTACATAGCTCTGAAGCACTGGCTATTGTATGTATGTGCATCTCGGCACAAAAAATGAACCAAATTGCCTGATTTCGAAAGCTACAGTACGTACGTAATTGCTTGTGATAGCTGTGGCACTTTACATGCATATATGCACAAGAAAGACAAGAAGTCGGATAAAACAGGCCGGGTTTTTAATTGGTCCCCAACACCCCAACATATCATATATACAACGTGTAGTCACCGTGTAGAGCACCTGTATTATGCATGCAAAACCCATGAAAACCCATAGTGTAGTACTTTACCTCCTCATTTTGCTGCACATACACTCGATCCTATATATATATAGACAAAACAGTGTGGAACCATTAGGACACAAACACAGGAACATGACAACAGTGCTTCATACAGGAACTAAACTGGCAATCTATACGCCATAGGAAGTGGTGACCAAAGCCAACAAAAAAATCAACCCCCATGAGAATACAGACAACTGCTGTATTGGCCTGTAAAGCATTACATCATGCACATTCAGGGAATTTTACTCTGCATAACTAAAGACACACCATGTGCATGTGCATATGCTCACACTCACATCCATATGTATTTAATTGAATGCAGTATTACGTATTATAGGCAACCTCAAGATCTCCGCAAAAATGTGTACCAACATACTACATACACACAAGCCACTGACTACTAGTAGTACAGACTCACCATGTACATGAGGATGTCCCTGATCATTACCATGGCGGTCTGGTGATCAGTCCAGGCCATACTCAGAGCCTCCAGGAAGTTCCCGTGGAGGGAGTCCAGTACAGTGACCCTCACCTCGGCCACCAGGTGGCTCTGGATCACCTCTCTCAGGGTGGTGTACAGCCTCTTGCCCTGCTTGTGGAGGACCAGAGTGTAGGCATTGCTGTGGGGAGGCACGATCAGAATACATTGTACTTAGTAATCTAGGAGGGAGCGCTATGTATAATACTGTTTAGAGTGAGCTAGCTTCGAATTGACCAATCAGATTGCAAAGCCGAGGTTTACTATTTCCTGTAGCGTTTACTATTTCCCCGGGGGCTGGGGCTCTCGGCTTTCTACTGTGTAGTTACCTCGAATCAGTGTCTAACTATTATATGTAAACTGCGTAGAAGTGTTTGTATGGTAGGGATGTAGAGCACTGTACTAGACTTTACTGTATATGTTATACGTGATTATACGAGTCAAACATGCAAAAAAAATCAAACTGCTCGCTTCCTCTAGCATGCCTTGTTCTATATATGTAGCTCAGTGTTCTGGGTGCATGGTCAGTGGTACCGTTCTGCTCACCTGCTCACCGTTCTGGCAATATACAGTACGCATTCAGGTAGCTCTGTCTTGCTTCACGAAAGGAAAGCTGTATATACGCTGACGGCATCGCATATGCAGCCCCAACATCGTGGGCAAATCCCAAGTTGGGTCGCTCCCGCTCGCCAACAATGTTCAACATTCTTCTAGTATGGCTGCTACAAAGTATATATACTACTGTTACTGTGGTGTAGTGTAGTCTGACCGGTAGAGCTCCTCGAAGCTGAGTCCACTGTTGTTCTTTTTCTGGATCTCTCTAATTGCATTCCTCAGCAGTTCTAGAATGTCGTCCACATATTTTTGGTCCATCATTTGCTGCACACCACACACACATTACACACACACATACACACACACACACACATACACACATATAGTGTAACAACTAGAGTTCGACTTATAACTGTATATATACATATTAAGTGACTGTTTCTGTCCTACTGCAGCAGACGTATGTACATGCCCTGCCTGAATATGTTGCACATTAATTACCAAGATACAGTAGGGGTCAAAAAACGTTTCCAATTTCGTTCCGTTTCATTGAGCTTCCGTTCCCTTCTGAAACGCCGTTCATTTACAGTTGGAATTCGTTCCGTTCCGTTTAGAATCGTTGCCGTACATTCCGTTTGCACGAGGGACGTCATTCGCGAGATGCGAAGGCCTCATTGTGAAGATCTTTCTTCTAGCACCAGTGTGGGTACTGCCTTCTCGCTGTTTCGCGTTTGTGCTAAGAAAAAATCTTGTTTCGTTCCCCCGCTATATAGCGAGTCTCTACCGTGTTTGCGGAGGGCGTGTCACGCGGAATTCACAACTGAACGGAAACGGAACGATAGTGAACGGCAAACGGAAAGAAATGGAACAAAACTGGAAAAAATTTTGGGACTCTTACTGTAACCCAATGTGGTGTTTTTTCCTACGAAAATGTTTTGTTCTTGGTATTGTTCAAAACTCATGTACAATAGAATTTGTAAGGTACACATAATATTATGTACAGACTAATTATAAAGACAATTGTAGACACAGTACAATGGACTCCACATGTACTGCGAGGGCATCAGTAAGAAACTTAATGCCTATCGATATACCAGCAGAAGAACAAACAGTGTAACCCGACAATAGAGCCAGATTACTAATAAGATTTGACTAGTGAACGAATGTACGTAGACTGGCAAATAAGGACTAGTAGCTGGCTTTGGCAATGTGGCATGGCACGTACTAGACACATGTACAGATGGCCTCCACACTTTGTAGCCTGTCAACAGCAGCCAAAGCTATTTACACACAGAATGTGGATCTATCATTAAACGGCAGATGGTGTTAGTGATACACTCAGAATCTCTATTATATAGTACAGTACATACATGTATATGATATAAGCAATATCAAACAATATGCACAAGGGTTAAGATGCAGACACCTAAGGTATACAGGCAGGATAAAACTAGTAGTAATCTGAACCAAGTATATACTGTTGACAGATTGTAAGTCGGGTAGGTGTGTACATGGTATATATTATACGTATCACATCACTAGAGCTTCGTTCCATTCAGGCCCCTTCCATACTATACTACTAGCCAGGGCTATGGGGTCTTCCTCCCACGGACATGATGTCAATGATTCTACTAAAATAGTGTCCTGATCGAAATAGGAAGGAGTGGGCATTAAATGGAACAAGGTTCCACATCACAGATGTTGACTACAAAAACTGACGCGCGTACGCCCAAACAACGGGACACTCACCGGGAAAGCGCGGATGCGCATTTTCCCTTCTTTCTTCTGTCCACTCATAACTGCCCGGTATCCCACAGTAGAACGTAGTCAGCAGACTTCCGATGGTGACTCTGTGCCAATTACCCGATAAAGATAGGGGCTAGCCCGACGCTTGTAGAGTAGAAGAGTAAAGTAAGCTATACTATACTCTTTTCTTCCCAACGGTCCTCTTGGCTTCTCCCCGGAGAGAGAGAGAGGTGCACTGTCACGATCGAAAAGGGGGGCGAAGTTTTGGTCACGTGATCAATGCATGTGCTCTAATTGGGAATTTCAATCTCTGGCTGGCACACACAGTTACTCGGCTCTCGCTGTCTTCTCTTCGGACACTGAATGTATCAAGTGCTGAAGTCGGGATACACACGACGTAAGTCAAAGTATGGCGGAGAATGGGGCGGGGATTGGACCGAGGGACGCCGCTGTGATGGAGGCAATTCTAAAGGAGATGGGAGTGGAGGACTTTGAACCCAGTGTCATTCACCAGATGCTGGAGTTCACATACAGTCAGTTCATACTTATGTGTGTGCACACCCCTGTATACTGTGTTAGTCAAATCTGGTATCATAGTGAAGTCTAGTAGCATATGAAATATATATTGTCCCAAGCTGTATTATATACGCTGTCTTACATACAAGTTAACTCAGTGTAGTAATTAACCCTCGGCGCGCGCATGTGCAGTGAGGGTTACAGTAGTCGATCTGTCTGTCTGTCCGTCTGTTACCACGATTTCTGCCACCACGCGCAACAAACAGGTAAAATAGCGACACCAGCGGGTTCAGAGCTACACTGGCTTTATTTTAAAATAGGCGATTTTCGTAAAAGTGCCGCGTTCAGAAGTTAAGGCGTGAAAACCAAGTGAACAAGCCAATATGCTAATTAGCACTGGCTTACCTCGACCTGATCCACTTACCTAGGAGGCACAAGAAGCCACAACGAAGGGTGTGTATCGAAGGAATGCATTGTATGCTAGGCAACCGTAGCAAGCAGTTCAATCTTTCGTGTGTGTTTCGTGCGTCACTCAGACGACTAGGTTGGCTAGCGTCCCTCGCCATTCAGTAGCTCCAATCTGTATGCAGGGTATATAACAGGAGTACTGGAGGATGCCCAGATATACAGTGGCCATGCAGGGAAGAAGGAGCTGGATGTGTCAGACGTGAGGTTGGCTGTCCAGACACGAGTTGACCACTCCTTCACCACTCCCCCTCCTCGAGATGTACGTGTGCCTCTCATAACTAACAGTCTGTGTACAATATTACCAATTTGTGTTTTTTCTATATAAGATCATATGAATGGAATAGTGGATTTTGTGTAATAACACATGTGCAGGATGTTATTAAACAATGTGCTGTGCACTGTTTCTTTTTTGTAGTTTCTGATCAATATAGCAAGACAGAAGAATTCCACACCCCTCCCCCTCATTCCTGAGAAATTTGGCCCCCGCCTGCCCCCCGAGAGGTACTGCCTCACTGCCAACAACTACAGAATAAAGGACAGAAAGAAACCAGTAAGACTTCGCAGTATTACTGATATATATGCAGTATTAGACAGCACACGGTGTGTTGTTTATTGAATGAGTATGTTTCCAATGCCTTAGTCGTGAAGTGAGCTTTTCTGACAACTTTATACTGTACGTAGCTCTGCTGGTATATAGAGTGCTTTGCCTGGAGTGCAGAGTGTCGTGGGTGGGAATCCCACCTAGGGCAGCAAGTTTTCCGATAAGGTGTAGTTGTTTTGATTGCCTTGACCTAGCAATTTGAAGGTCGTTCAAGACTCTCTCCTACTCAATGCTTTACTTAGTGTTTGTATATATACTCACTGTGATGTATACACACGTACACATGCATCCCCTCAGCCATCACTATCCAAGCCCCAAGTCACCCTGTCGGCCACGTTCCGTCTCCCTCTGAGTAAACAGACCACCACGACAGCGACGTCAGTCGGAGCCTCACTCAAGTCCCAGCTGAGCAGTCCTCTGCTGCAGGCAGCGAGTGCCCCATCTCCCTCTCTCGCTGCCTCCACACTACCTCTGCTGGGAACCACACAACATGGCCTCACCGGCTCACAGATCCTGGTACAGTGAAACCTCTGGGCGAGGGACACCTTGGGGATATCCACATTTAGAGATGTCCCTTATTATTCAATCATGGTATATATAGCACAGTTAGTATGGGACGGAACAAGGCAGTGTCCTTTATTCTTTTTTGAGGTTTCACAAGAGATGGAGAGAGAGAGAGAGACGGCAGTTAGAGTGCCTCGCCATCACAACTTGGTATGACTGTGTAACTGTAGAAACAGTGCTTCAGAGCATACTGTCAAGTTATCTCTTTTTAGCGAGCCCAAAAGCTGAGAGGATGAGTGTTCTCCATAGCAGCTTACGGGTTTGCTCGTTGCAGCATGCTTTACAGCGAGGGACCCTCCGAGATAGGGATGACCTCTTTACAAAGGGCACATGTTTCAACCCCATGCTAATACTTTGGTGTATTTTTGACCTCCGAGATAAGGATGACCGCTCTACCAGGGACAAACACCATTGACCCCATAGTGCCCCTTGTTTGGGGGTTCCACTGTATCAGAGTGTTGGGATTTGAACAAACCATTAAACCATACATAGACAGGTTGTATGTGTGAGCTGTTTCGGTCACCATGTCTTGCCACAGAGTCTCCAGAGCTCATCCTCAGGCCTCACTCCCTCCAACAGTATGCCCGTACTGGGAGGAGGTGGAGGAGGAGGAGGAGGAGGGGGGAATTCTAGCACCAATAACAGTAACACCACCTCCACACCTGTTCTCAGTATGCCCCTTTTGGGCAAGATGCAATGATGACACTGATTCTGTAATCACAAGAATGATCTGTAAACCTTTTGCAAAATACTATTTAGAACACTGTCACAGAATTATTATGGACAATTCACAAAGAAAGGCTAAAGCACTATAGCAGGATCATTCACACTATTTATACCTTTATCTTTAAAAAATTGTCCCAGTACAAAGTGAAAAGCACTAAAGTGCAAACCATCGCGCGAACTGCGCATGCGCGGGCTGGGCCTTTACTCGTGGTATCCTGGGCCCGCCCGTTAGTACCTCGCAGAGAGTGTGCCACGGGCTAGCTACGGTATATAGTAGATAGCATGCGGGAGTCGATACATGCCCTTCCTTGTGACTTCTTGTGCCTTCAAGATACACAGAGCGAGCGGACGCGGTCGAGGTAAGCCTGTGCTAATTTGCATTTTGGCTTGTTCACTTGCCATAACTTTTGAACGCAGAAGTTATATCAAAATCGCCTTTTTTAATGATGCCACGAAACTTTTGTCTCTTCTTTCTTTGGAGAAGGTGGAGACGGAGACTTGGGAAAGAGATAAGGTAAATGGGGGTAACTCCGGACATCGGGCGTTGCACCAGCCTCGATATTATGCGCTGCGAAAAAAACACGAGGAAGATTTGTTAGCGCTTTGGTAGGTAGTAATCAAGTGAAATTCATCCGAATGTATGTCCGGGTATTACCCCGTGTCCGAAGTTACCCCCCTTTACCTTACTTTACCAGGCCTCCCCCTGCCACATTTTTAAATCGACGACGACATCGATCTTGACATTTATTGGTGAGCGGGAGCGAGCTAGCCTATTATTGGCGAGCGGGAGCAAAAACGGCGCTACGACTACTGCGTACGTCGTGTAAGTGCGCATGCGCGGCTTCGTGACGCGCATATTATTTTCACGTGTAACCTGCGCATGCATCAGGATAGCGCGCTTCTACACGTACGCTGCTATGATGGCTCATTCGTCTACTAGTATGATGGCTCGTGCAGATACAATCATTGTGTGCTCGCTCCCGCTCGCCAAAAATGCCATGCATTCGCCTAAACTAGTAGTAGTGGTTCCAACCGCGCGATGGACCGCGTATATACGTCGTGTAAGTGCGCATGCGCAGCTTCGTTACATACATGCAGCGCAAGTGTGCTACACTGACAACCGTGGCAACCATGGATCATCAGTCTACAGAGGATGCCCTTCGTCGTCGAAGAGAGCGGGAAAGAGAACGTCGTGCCCGTGAGACACCTGATCAGAGAGAGGCTCGGCTTTGTCAACACCGACTGCGTGATAGGGAGCGGGCTTCTCAACGCCGACTGCGTGATATGGGTAGATGGCACAAGTAAGGTGGATCCAATCAGTCTCAAGCGCCCATAAGCCCACTCGTCCTAATGCGAATTGAGGCACCTGTAGGTAGCAGCCAGTAGCACAGGGAGCACTAGTAACACTGGTAGCTGAGGGAGCACTGGTAACACTGGTAGCTGAGGGAGCACTAGTAGCAGAGGGAGCACTGGTAACACTGGTAGCTGAGGGAGCACTAGTAGCAGAGGGAGCACTGGTAGCTGAGGGAGCACTAGTAGCAGAGGGAGCACTGGTAACACTGGTAGCAGAGGGAGCACTGGTAACACTGGTAGCTGAGGGAGCACTGGTAACACTGGTAGCTGAGGGAGCACTGGTAACACTGGTAGCTGAGGGAGCACTGGTAACACTGGTAGCTGAGGGAGCACTGGTAACACTGGTAGCTGAGGGAGCACTAGTAGCAGAGGGAGCACTGGTAACACTAGTAGCAGAGGGAGCACTGGTAACACTGGTAGCTGAGGGAGCACTGGTAACACTGGTAGCTGAGGGAGCACTAGTAGCAGAGGGAGCACTGGTAACACTGGTAGCAGAGGGAGCACTGGTAGCAGAGGGAGCACTGGTAGCAGAGGGAGCACTAGTAGCAGAGGTAGCTGAGGGAGCACTGGTAACACTAATAGCAGAGGGAGCACTGGTAACACTAATAGCAGAGGGAGCACTGGTAACTCTGGTAGCAGAGGGAGCACTGGTAACTCTGGTAGCAGAGGGAGCACTGGTAGCAGAGGGAGCACTGGTAGCAGAGGGAGCACTGGTAGCTGAGGGAGCACTGGTAACACTGGTAGCAGAGGGAGCACTGGTAGCTGAGGGAGCACTAGTAACACTAGTAGCAGAGGGAGCACTGGTAACACTGGTAGCTGAGGGAGCACTGGTAACACTGGTAGCTGAGGGAGCACTAGTAGCAGAGGGAGCACTGGTAACACTGGTAGCAGAGGGAGCACTGGTAACACTGGTAGCAGAGGGAGCACTAGTAACACTGGTAGCTAAGGGAGCACTGGTACCAGAGGGAGCACTAGTAACACTGGTAGCTAAGGGAGCACTAGTAGCACTGGTAGAGGAGGTAGCTGAGGGAGCAGTGGTAGTCGAGGGAGCACTGGTAGCAGAGGGAGCACTGGTAGCTGAGGGAGCACTGGTAACACTGGTAGCAGAGGGAGCACTGGTAGCTGAGGGAGCACTAGTAACACTAGTAGCAGAGGGAGCACTGGTAACACTGGTAGCTGAGGGAGCACTGGTAACACTGGTAGCTGAGGGAGCACTAGTAGCAGAGGGAGCACTGGTAACACTGGTAGCAGAGGGAGCACTGGTAACACTGGTAGCAGAGGGAGCACTAGTAACACTGGTAGCTAAGGGAGCACTGGTACCAGAGGGAGCACTAGTAACACTGGTAGCTAAGGGAGCACTAGTAGCACTGGTAGAGGAGGTAGCTGAGGGAACAGTGGTAGTCGAGGGAGCACTGGTAGCAGAGGGAGCACTGGTAGCTGAGGGAGCACTAGTAGCAGAGGGAGCACTGGTAACACTGGTAGCAGAGGGAGCACTGGTAACACTGGTAGCAGAGGGAGCACTAGTAACACTGGTAGCTAAGGGAGCACTGGTACCAGAGGGAGCACTAGTAACACTGGTAGCTAAGGGGGCACTAATAGCACTGGTAGCGGAGGTAGCTGAGGGAGCAGTGGTAGTCGAGGGAGCACTGGTAGCAGAGGGAGCACTGGTAGCAGAGGGAGCACTAGTAGCAGAGGGAGCACTAGTAGCAGAGGTATATAGCTAAGGGAGCACTAGTAGGAGGGAGCACTGGTAGCAGAGGTAGCTGATGGAGCTCTTAGTAGCAGAGGGAGCGCTATACCAATGTTTTAGGTTAGGGTGCAATACCTTGTAGGCATCATATATAATTGCTGCAACCTTTGCCATGATGATCAGTTGTGTATCTCAATAAGTTGTTGTAGGTGTTCATTCTGTTAGTGTGTTGACCCTCATATCTGTTGATGTTCGTTAGTGAATATCATAATAGTTCAGTTAAATGATTTTTATACAGTGGACATGATTGTTACATGATGTGATATTCAATGTTCAACTACAATGTTCAGTTAGAAGTTGTGATAGTTAAACAGTTCAAGTACATGAAGTATTTTATGTAGAAATTTCTTTATGCAACTTTCAGTTCGATCAAAGATTGGAAAGTCGATGTACTGGCAGTGCATGGATATGAAATGCATGATTTTAAACATTTTCAGCACAGTTTTTGATGTAATTGCCAGTCCATGTGCAATTAAGTACATTACTATACCCTTTAGTAAAAGATTTTCCAGCAGAGTAATGCTCCCTTTCTCAATAGTTTCAGATTTACTGCTCATAAAATCCTCAGTTATCCTGCCTCTTAGTGGCTGTCTCTCCTGTTCTTCATAGGATCTTCGCTTCCTTGAGGCAGATGGAGGGGCCTAATTAACCCTCGGCGCGCATGCGCAGCGAGGGTTACGGTAGTTGTTTCGTAAGTGTGTCTGTCAGTCTGTCCGTCTGTCAGTCTGTCAGTCTGTCTGTTACCACGTTTTCTGCCACCGCGCGCACGAAATCAGGTAAATAACGATATGATCGGGTTCAGTGCTACACTGAGTTGATTTTAAAAAAGGCGATTTTCGTAAAACTACTGTGTTTTAAAGTTATGGCGTTCCCATTTATAACACGCACACCTTGAAGCCCTATCCGCGGTCCCTGTGCGGTTATTAATTGCATACCAGCACCTTTTCCAGCATTCCAGCCTTGGCCAGTGGAGTGAAGCGTCTGGGCACCAGGGCCCTGGTCGTCAAGACTCGTCATCTTCATCTTGAACTGTGGCTACTGACTGAGACCAGCAAGATCAGACTGTCGTGACCCGCAGCACGAGAAATGGCCGCGGAAGGCTCGGCGGAAGGCCTTCTCGCCGAGTATCCTGAGCTTCGGCCGTTCGTCCTCCCCAACGTGCGACTCACTGGCATCAGAATCGGCGCCGGAGCCTACGGCAGCGTGGAGGAAGTTGCCGTGCCTGGAGTCATCTGCGCCGCCAAAAAAATCCACGACATCTTCCTGGACCGCTCCGAGATCCCCGCGGCCGAGATCCGCAGAGCCACGGCCCAGTTCGTGAGGGAATGTCAGCTTATGAGCACCCTCGACCACCAGAATATCGTCAAGTTTCTGGGCGTCGCCTTCTTTCCCGGCTCGCGACTGCCAGCCCTCGTCATGGAGCGCCTGCTAACTAGCCTGCACGACTTTCTGGACCCAGAAACGGACCCGCCTCCCCCGCCCAACACGCCCAAGCCGTTCTCCCGCTGAGCCTAAAGTGCTCGATCCTGCACAACGTGGCGTGCGGTCTAGCTTACCTCCACGAGCGAACGCCGCCCGTCATCCATCGCGACTTGTCGGCCAGAAACGTGCTCCTGAACTCGGGGATGGTAGCCAAGATCGTGGATTTGGGCGTGTCTCGTATCGTGCCTCGTATGAGAGCTGCAGCCACCATGACAAAGGGACCTGGGGCCTCGGTCTACATGCCTCCAGAAGCCAGTGCTCCTGCTAAATCGAATGCCCAAAAGTCAAAATACGATTCCAGTATCGATGTATTCTCTCTTGGAGTAGTTGCCATTTTCACAATCGGTGAGGTCTTCCCCTGTGATCCTCTAGAGCCCAACTATCTCAATGATGAAACTGGGTTGCTAGTAGCTCGCACTGAACTACAGCGACGCAGCGAGTACATGCGACACGTGAACGAGCAACTCCGTGCCTGTGGCCAGCTGCGTGGCGACCACCCTCTCATTCGGCTGATCCAGCAATGCCTGCACAACGGTCCTCACAAACGTCCGAGCATTCGTGAGGTGCTGCGTCTGTTGGAAGAGGCCAGAGCTGGAGCCAGAGACAGCGGATGGGAAGAGGTGCAAGCTGCTCAGACTCAGCCCAGGAGCCAGGTGAGGAAGTGTGTGTGCCGTAATGCTGTGGTCTCTGCAACTTAAAACTCGATTTTGTGTTGTGCAGAGTTTGGAGAGAGATCTGCAGTCTCATGTGCAGGAGCTACATCAACAGCTGCAGTCCAGGAACCAGGTGAGGGTCTCACTGATACTGTCATAAAAATAGAGTTTTATAGCGAATTCCGAAAATATCAGGAGAATGCAGATCTCCACTCAAGCGTGCAGGAACTACACTTCAGGAATCAGGTAAAGAGTAACAGTTACTCAGTTTTGCTGTGGCCGAGAATTACACTACGGCATTGCCGTGGCAAATCGGTATGCCGTGGTATATAGAAGCATAATGAGTACTGGCACGAATCCTCCCTCTCATAGGCCAAGGACAGGGAGCTCGCTGAGGCTCAGCAGCAATTGAGACAGAAGGTGCATTTGCCATGTTTATAAGTAGGTGATGACGCTTTCTTTCTGATTTTAGGAAGAAGAGCTGGCTAGACAAGGAGCAGAGCTGACAAGAGCAGAGGAGACTACCAGGAGAGAACAGCAGCAGCTTCAAGCAGAGTTAGCTGAGACTCAGCACCAACTGAGACAGAAGGTGAATAGTGATAACTGCAGGATGTGTCTGTGACTAGAGGCCACCCCGACTGCAGGAAAAACAGCTGCGATCAAGTGAGGCTCCAGTGGCTGACTTCCAGAAGACTCTCCAGCAGAGAGACTCAGAGCCGACTCAGAGGACAAAGGTCAGTCTTACTGGCTGTGAATAATTTACTCCACGCTTTCCTCTCAGACTCAGTCTGGTTGTCTAGCAAAGCAACATGCAGCTGTATATACCTCAACCTGTAATCATTTACCTTCTGACTTTCGTATATACTTATATTAACCCCATATGCACTGCCTGTGAATGCTGCTATTTGTTACTCCACCCTCACAGACCCAGCCTAGTCTTCTACCAACAGCTGTACCACATTCCACGCCAGTCAATATTAAACCAAGAAAGGTTTGCATATTAAATATTTAATTTTGGGATATGGTGAATGGTGATTGAAGCCATGCCTATTAATGTTGCCGTTTTGTGATTTTGATTTTTAAATACAATGTTTAATTATGTGAGTCGTGTTACGGATATCGTTCTTGATTATGATGTCATTACATGTCATGTGATCTCCCCTCAGCTCACTGTGCAGTGTAATCTTAAGGAGACAGCACCACGTGAAATGTTTAGAGGATCTGCAACAACTGATGGTACATTTGCATACTTCACCCCACGTTACTCCAACTCAGTCTACCAATATGAATGTAGTACAGAGAAATGGGAGGAACTTCCTTCATGTCCATATCAGGATTCTGGACTAGTCATTATTGACAGGGAACTAACTGCTGTTGGGGGACGGGATGGATCTCATCGTACTAGCAAACTATACACACTGCGACAGAGGAAATGGGTTGAGAAATACCCTCCAATGAACACTGGACCTTCCAGGTCTGCTGTAGTTAGTACATCCGATGGCGAATACCTCATTGCGATTGGGGGGTCTGGTGGTGTTGGTTGGACTGCTACAGTTGAACTATTTCAATTCAAGAGCAGAAGATGGTACCAACTAACAGACTTACCACAACCTCTCACCCTCCCTTCAGCCACAATATGTGGTGATATAGTACATGTGGTAGGAGATGGTAAAGGCTACTCGTGTTCTCTTGCAGCTCTACCATCCAGTGACAAACCAATCCCACCACAGTCAATACCACACCTCATATCATGGACATCTCTCCCTCCTCTACCAGTGGAATACTCAACAGCTGCTACTCTCTGTGGACAGCTAGTACTCATCATTGGTGCCAGGCGAGGTATGTCACTAGTCAACTCCGTTCACCAGCTAGTGGATGGACAGTGGGCGGAGATTGGTTCTATGACTAGTGGTAGGAACTACTGTTTAGTAGCCAGTCCATCACCTGAGAAGATCATCATAGTGGGTGGATTTGGAGCACTGAACCGTGTTGAAGAATGTGTTGTTGTTTAGTTCCAAGTAAGTTTTTGTATTGTACAGTATAATTATAACAAGTTGTGATTATGCGCAGGCTATTACAATAATATTCTGCCATAACTTCCTATTTCTACACACGTGGTATGAATAGGACACTACAAGTAGTGTAGCAGACTGACCTGCCAGAGTGTTGGTGGTGGTTGAAGGAAGAAATGAGACCAGCACCCTCTCTTCAGTGGGAGAGAAGGCTTCCCGAACCACTGGCACCTGAGCTGGGTGACCTTAGACAGGGAGGGATTGGGAGAAGGGAGAGGGAAAGAAAGGTAAGAAAGGGAGGGAGGAAGTGGGAGCAGAGAAATGTGCATCGGCAGGCTCAAATTCAAGAGACAATTTTTTTTTACAGAAAGGATGCGGTTTTTGAGTTGTCTACAAAGTTACATAGAATGGTGTTCGTTCTCATGATTTGTGTATCAGCATTCCTGCTTTACTACAGGACGCACACATGGATACGTTGTTACAACATTTTGGAGCGTGCTATATCACCCCTTCATTTTGAAGAAATGATTTTTCCACTTGTTTCCGCTATTTTTCATGCCTTCTGCATTTTCAGTCACTCTGATGTTCATGGGTGTTGTAGAGATAACTGTTGAAAGCAGAAGCTAATGTACCTGAAGCAGGGTGTATGCGTAGTGTCTCCAACAACGATGCAATTAGGTTGTGGCACATATGGTGGGGTGGTTTCGTAGGCAGGCTTCAGTAATCAGACTACAATGATAGCTATAACCTGGGGGACAAACAATGAAGGCGCTGGGCAAGGCCCGCGTAACACGGCGCACACTGCCAAGTTGCTCCTCGTACAAATCAACAGCAAAACGTAAGCTAGCCAGTTAAAAATGTGTATACTGACTTACAGAAGGCACTGGAGGATAAGAGTTCCTCTGCAGGCATCCTGGCTTAGTCTCGTAGACCTGGTTCACGCACGAGACTATAGTAATGCGCGCGCACCGCATTGGGGAAACGCCCTCCTCGGCGCATGCGGCTCACTGATGCTGAGTTAGCAGCAAATGGCGTTGTCCAGTGACTACTGTGGAAGAGCTCAACGATCTACCGTAGTGACTTGCGGCAAGAAACAAGCGATCGCTTGATATGCGTGCACACCTCCGGCAAATTTGGAGACGTTCTGTGAAAAAATCAACGCTTCAACTGCTTCCGGTAAGGAGCTAGCGGGTCTGAAGAAGAAGAAGAGAAGAATATGATGATTATGATGACACGAAAATCGCGAAATCGCGTAAGTGCGAATTCTCTCGTGGGGAACTGAGGGCACGTAGGAAGTCTTGGGGCATATGTATAGCTAGGTATTGGCCTCTAGACTATTGCTAGTGATTTTGAAGCCATGGTGAGTCATTGTCGCTGAGTTTTGAGGCGTTTTGTACGTGGATCACGTGAGATTTCACTCGTGTCATCCCTATATAGAGCGTCTACCGACGCTCTGATAGGAGCAAGAACAAACCACTACTCAACCATCACGAGCAACGGAAGAGTGGATGTTGACCTGTCGCCTTTACAATTTTCAGGCTCATGTAATTCTGAAGCCGCTGATCGCCAATAGGCAGCCTCGTAGCCAGAATAAGCGTCGGCAGATAGACGCACATAACGACCCTTAGTGCGCATGCGTGTTGAGGATACGCTGCAGCGCGCGCATGTGCTACCTGCGCATGCGCCAGGATAACACGCTTCGATCTACACCCGGTACCCTGCTAGGATGGCTCGTGCAGATACAGTCATTGTGTGCGCGCTCCCGCTCGCCAAAAATCCCATGCATTCGGCAACTATAACTAGACGGGAGCTGCAAAGGACGCGCGCTTCGGAGTGCCAAAGCGCGCGGTAGGCCGGAGTCCGTTTCACGCATGCGCACACCACACCCCATTGGATGGGCGGCAGCCTCGTTTTAGCTCTGATAATATGTACCACACTCTTCGTATATGGACAAAACTATTTGTATTTTTCACTGGAACATTTGCAAATCGAAGCATGACATTTCTAATTCGGAAAATTAATATTTGTAAGTCGGTCGTCACTTTCTACAAAATAGCTGCAGAATCTGTCACCTAACTGTGGGACAGAGTTTTGAACTACACGCCATTTGTTCCAAAACGCAACATCATGGTAGACATTGCAGTTTCTGTATATCGACCGTGAAATCTATAAATCGACATGAACCGACGACGACATTACCCTACATATTATCCTAAACATTGATAATGCATTTTTGGAGAATGAGTTTTGGAACAAACGGCGCCCCGTAATCCTCGCCCCTTCGCGTGCGCGTGCCTTGTTAGAGTCTAGTTTCCAGACTACATTTAAGAAGTAAGTTGGCATCGGGATTCGGTCGCATTGACGCAAAACCTGTGCGTCACGAGACGTCGCTGCGCGCGCACACACGCAGCGGCGCCTGGCCGGCCGTCGGTTTCTGGCTCTGCGGTCCGGTTTCTGATAGTATCCTTCGTTTGTGCAAACAAAGCAAATTTTCTACTGATGCGTGCTAGGATAGCTGCTGTGACGGGCGGATTGAGCTTTCTCTTTGTTGGTATATACCTATAGCTAAAGCTGGAAGCTTATCAACGTGAGTAAGTAACTTCTACCAGCAGACACCTTGTGATTGCACACAAGAATCTAGTGCGGTAGCTAGCTAGCTAGCTATTGCCAGATGGATAGCTAGCTAGCTATGTAGGTTTTTGCTAGGGAGAGAGTATGCACTTAGGTAAACATTGTTAAAGCCAACGCTGGGAATTGTGAATTTATGTAGCTGGCTATCTATAAAAGAAACGTTTGTATGATTGGTCTCTATTCCAAAATTCTCAGGAGGTGTAATGTTGCTACTACTGCTTGTTTCCCTTCTGCTGTGTGCGGCAGAGGTCCACTCTCTGAATGTCAGAGTTGCTGCAGTCTACAGCCCAGCTCCAGGGGAGATCCCTGGGAAATTGGGCCCTAACCAGTTCACAGCAGGCAGTGTCCTAGCACTGCAGTGTTTAGTTGAGGGTCACAGTGGAATTGTTAGCTATAGATGGTCTCTCAGCGGGAGTCCTAGCACCCCAGGGTGTAGTAGATGTGACATTGATACATCATCCACTACTGCCAAGTTGCACTTGGGGATATTCTCACTCTATTCCTACTATGCTGGTGTGTACACATGCACAGTCAATGAGAAGGGTTCTCCAGGCAGTAGCAGCAGTAGCAACTTCCCTGTATCTGTTGTAGGTGAGTTGAACGGTCGTGACTTGACCATTGCTGAATTGAGTGATTTGTCCAGGTGCTGGTATATATGCCATATCATCCACCTTGGAGATATCATCAGGTCCCATAGCCAACAATGGAGTGATAGTGGGCAGCAGTAGTGGTACTCTGTGGTTGGACTGTGTCTCTAACTCCAGTATATCTGGTGTGGGGGCTATCACTACACCTCATGGGGTCACACTTACTCCTCGTCAGGACCACGATGTGTGGAGTGTAACTAGTCCATTCAGCAGACCTGGAGTCCTTCGTCTCTGGACCCTGTCCTTGTCGCAACTCTCGGCCTCGGACCAAGGGGTATACACGTGCACAATACCCGACAGCAACGGTTTCAGCATATCCCTTCATGTCGGACTGTATGATTATGGCCGAAGTGGTAAGTGATTGAAGATATGCAGAAAAGTTTGTAGCCTGGTGTTTTAAACTAATGTTGCAGTACATATAGGCTAAACTTAGAAATGTTACTAACTAAAAGAAACGATGTTACCAACTATTTCCATTTTAGTAACAGTTTCTACATTATTTTGCCCTTAGAAAACTGTCACATTTCCTTTAAATGATATGAGGCTCTGCGTATATAGTATGGTTATTAGCTGATTGTTATTGCCTTTTGACAGAGCCTCCAACCATCGCATCACTGACTTACCAGAAGGAGAACCGCACTTTGGTGTGTGTGTCAACAGGTTCTCCGGCTACCACCATCACCTGGATGAAGAACGGACAGACTCTCACCACAGACGGCTCCTCCAACTACCTCCTCTCTCAGACTATCACTGACAGAGTGTCTTCCACCTACTCCAATGTCCTGACAGTGGGAGACAGAGTTCCAGGGGGAGTGACTGGCACCTACAACTGCACAGTCTCCAATGCTCTGGGCTCCGACTATAGAGACCTGGAGGTTACTGGTGAGTTAGTGAGGCATTACTATGTGATAATCTTAAACCCTTAACCAGCCATGTACACGTAGTGCCTCCATAGGTCCCTAAGAATTGAAATAGTGCAAGGATTCCAAAGGTGTAAGCATTTTTGAAAATGGATGTAAAATAAGCAAGTTGTTCAAGGGCCCAGGTCAAGTCAAACAGACTTTAGGCACGCTCATACTTTATACATCAATTTCCCCATATGCAAGTACTACTGTACTTTGTGATAATTTATTATAATGGATGAAAACACTGTGATTGTTAGGAATCACTACTATTTCTGGTGTGGAGGAAGCACTGATTGTGGGTCAGTCGGCTGCTATTAACTGCACCAGCAGTGTGGGAGTCTTCTCCATTGAGCTGAGGAACCAGTCCTCCCATGTGCTCGCCAGTAGCACTAGCAACACTGACAACCTTACGACCCTGGTTTATACCCTTCCCCTAGTGACAGATGATCTTCACGGACAGCAGTTTTCCTGTGTATCTGTGGGTACTGATACTATTTACACTGAGATAATCGTTCTACAAGTTGTAGGTAAGATAACAGTTAACCCTCTCTATGTGTAATTATATGCAATTATCCAGTTCCTGCTGGCTCCCTGGGAGTGAGAAGAGAAATTTCAGAATCTGGTCCACTGGGGGCAGGGAGCTCTGGCCCCACTCTCACCTGTACAGTCAGCGAGACTATCCCGGGACTTACACATGTGCCTTCAGCTATCTGGATGATGGAGTCTGGTAGTCCAGTGGTCCCAGGAGATGACATCATCGTGACAGAGACTCTCAGGAACACTACAACTGCAGTATTAACTCTGTTTTTCTCTCCACTCCACACCTCGCATGCCGGACTCTACTACTGTACGGGAACACTAGAGTCTCCTGCTGCAGATGGTGGTAGCATCTCCTATTCTACTGCCCCAACCTCTATCACCGTCAGATGTAAGTAACTATAGTTCATCTAAGCCACCATAGTTAATACTGCCTCAACCAACTAACCATTCTATAACTGCTCTTGCACACCAAACTTTGTGTATGATTCTCTTTTATATTGCTCTTGCATGTAGCTAAAACTCTGAATATGGTTATGCTGTTTCTATGCGCAGTGCCAGCTCCGACTGTGACACTGACCCATCCTAGTGGTCCACTCTACCAGGGAACCTCTCACTCTCTGAACTGCACTGCCTCGCTACCTCCCTCTGTGGATACCGATATCAACATCACTACCCACTGGACGGCTGCAGTCTCCAGTGACAGAAGCACTATACTTTCTCCTTCTCTCTTCGTCTCCACCCTGACTATCAGTCCCCTGGCCACCAGTGATGCCGGCCAGTACTTCTGTGCAGCCACTGCCCACTCTTACTCTCAGTATATCACCAACAGTGGCTCCGGACGCAGTCCAGAGGAGACTCTCTCTGTCACCGGTACGTTGTTCCACCATTGGTATACCATAGAACAGTGGTTTGAGGTTTGCCTTTGTCCTGTGTTGTATTGTGTTGTAGATTCGAACCCATACCAGCCGAGTTGCCCTGGTAGCTCAGTTGGTAAAGTGCTCACCAAGACTGCAGAGTGTCATTGGTTCGTATCCCAGGTCAAAAATGAGTTGTCGTGGTTTTTTTGGGTTTGTCTTTGCTTCTCATTGTTGAAATACTACTACTTCCTCTTTTCCTTGTCTATCAGCTCTCCCTCCACCAAATGTCTCTATGTCCTTCTCTGGAGCTCCTGTCAATGGCCACAGCTACTCCCTGCAGTGTTCAGCCAGTGTTGCCGCAGGTCTAGTGGTCCTCCCCGATATGAAGTTGGTGTTTCCCAATTCTACTGAGAAACTGGTGGCAGGCTCTAGTTCCCTGGAGCACAGATTCTCTCCTCTGAGGTCATCTGATGGAGGCCGGTATACCTGTGTGGCCACTGTCAATATCCCTCGGGCTGGGATTAACGGTCTTTCAGCCTCAGTCACCAAGACACTGAATGTTGTTTGTAAGTTAAAGAGTGGTCTCTGAAATTATATACTTACTGAACTAAGATACGACAACGTTCCTGGGCCCCATTCGTGCATCCTTGTTTTGTTAAAGGCATAACATTAGATCAAGCTGCTCTTAGAATTGATGGCAAAGCTAAAACCACTGTGGAATGGGACCATTAACTACCATCTGTCTCAATGTAGGTGACAGCTTATATATACTACATTCCCCGTCATTTAGGAGATGTTTTGCCATACTAAAGTTGTGTTAAAGTGGTGTGTAATAATTTTGCTACTATAGCTACTAATAGTGAGTAGCATGAGTGTAGAGTAAGAGATAGATTAGAGTTAGATAATACCATTAGAACAAGTTTGAGTTAGTGGACTCAAATGACCTTCACCAAAGATAACACAGGTTATGGAACAGCAGCCAATGGTGTGATCAGCTACAACAGTTGCCAAGAGGCTAAAAGGTCCTTGCCTCTGTGTTGGCTATCAGTGTGGGTTGAGTACATGTTCGCTGCATCACAGGTTTTGGCACAAACAAATTACAAATAAGAGCATACCAAACAAGGGCAAAGCAACTCTGTTAGGATAGTGACCCAGTGTTTAGCTGCAGTGTACTGTAGCTGCTAACAAGCCAATGTTATATATAGTTATGTGTGCGTATGTTTGGCAATGTTAACTCCAGGAAAGAGCTCCGCAAAAAAGCGTGTAAAGTTAAAACTAATGCTTTTTTGGTGTTTGTAATTTAGCAGCCATGTTTGGGCTGCATGTTCTGGTGGACCGTAAATCTTCTCCGATAGTGTTTGGGTGCAAGTGTTTTATTGCTTGAATCAAGTGAATATATGAGTTGATTCTCACATACAAAGCATCTCATGGTGTCTTTGAAATTGTTCCAGAGTTTGTCCTTTTTGCTATACAGATGCCTATCCTGTTGAAAGTTTCGAAGGAAGAGCAGTGTCGGGAACCTCCCTCTCCTTCTCCTGGAGCCAGCCCAGCATTGGAGGCAGTCTCACCACTGGCTACAACCTGACATGTGTCCCTCTTCTGACTGGGGTCCCTGTTCCCCCGCCTCTCCATCTGGCTCCTGGCGATACATCGGCCACTGTGACAGGACTCTTACCTGGAGCTCCCTATGACTGCAGTATCTTCACGATTACTGATGATGGCATGTCTCAACCTTCCACCCTTTCTCTCTTGACCACTGAGATTGGTATGTGTACACAATAATATGTGGTATTCAAATGCTGTGACGTCACGTCAGGATAAAAACAGGGGAAAGGGGGAATGCTTAAACCAAGATGAAAACTCTGTATAACCCTGTATATCTAGATCATAAGTAATGGGTGTATGAATGGTTCTCTCAGTGTATGCCTCCCCCTTGTTTCCTATGTTAAAAATTTTGCCGTAACATCCCTACTATAAAATTTACTACACCTATACATCTCAATTTTCTGGTTTCATTATTATGTGAAATGACCAACTACTCTGCGCCAAGCCAATGTGCATCATATTATACAGTGGTTCATGGGTCTAATGGAGTACTACAGCCAAACAAGCAGGGTCGCCCAATGTTTTTGCAGCTGTGTATACGGCGAGTGTTGCACTGTTAGTTTAAGTAATCACACAAGAATGTATTTACGAATGTACACAGTACGTTAGTTGCCTGGTCTACTGCAGTGGTGTTGTGTAGGGGACGTTTGGAGCTAGCTACACCAAACTTTCCCAGTGAGATTCTATAAAGTGTTCTCGTGACCGCTCTCTCTTCAGCTCCATCAGGATCTCCAGAGATGTTAGGGGCAGTCCCAGGAGAGAGAGAAGTTGTGTTCTCCTGGTCCCCTCCTCCTGTCACCCAGCGTAATGGAGTCATCACCGGCTACACCATCTCCTGTTCCCCCTCCCCGTCCTCCCTCCCCCACTCCACTTCCTCTGAAGTAACATCATTGAGACTGGCTGGGTTTTCTCCTGGCACTAGCTACTCCTGTTCTCTGGTGGCCAGCAACTCTCAGGGATCCGGACCTCCTGCTAACAGCTCGTTCAAGACAAAAGAAGACAGTTAGTTACCATCTATTGTTGGCATACTATGAATCCTACTTCTTTTTAATGCAGATTCATATTTTCAGCTTCATTTGGGTGGACTTCTTAGCACGTGTTCTGAAGAAGTGGTAAGTTTGATACACTAGTAGCTAAAGAGTCTCCCTTGCCGCCAATTAGAATGCCCTTTTGCTGCATCTTGCTGAGTACAACTGCTGTCCTTATACTGCACTGCACTGTATTATGAGCTATCTTGTACCATGTGGAGGTTGGAAGTGTGAATAAGATTCTGTATTTTGGCCATCATTTTTCAACTGGTTGCTAATACTTCTTTCATCAGAATTCAGAGAGGTCTTTGAAGCTAGAGCACATCACAGATGCAGTTGTGAAGGTACTGAAGGCCCCCAGTGACATCATAGAGAACACGTTCTTTGTCTGCTACCCTGAGTCTCCGTCATTCGTGACATATCGAGCCAGCCTGGAGGGGACCTCTGAGACAGACAGTAGCTCCCTAGTCTCTCTGATAGAGGCCTGGGTGAGAGGAGGCGGGGCCAGCGTCATTGTGACTGGAGTACTCATGACAGTAGACTCACACTGCTCAGTAGCCATCTCTTCTCCCAGTGAACCAGAGTGCTCTCCAACACCTCCAGCCCCAACAGCGAAGCCTGCCGGCATTGAGGGGGAGGGGACCAGTAGTTCTGACACTACTACACCAGCTATAACAGCAGGAGTGGTGGTGGTGACTGTAGCTGTCATAATTGCTGTCGCTATTGTCATTGTAGCTGTCGTGTTTCTCGGATTAAGACATCGTCGTGGAGGAGCTAAACTCAAATCTTCCAACCAACGGTATAGTTTGGATTACTCCGGTACATGTAACTTATCTGTTAACACTCATACTCTTCTCAATACATTTTGTCACATTCTGACTCTTTGTCATACTCAATATTGGTTTACTATTACCCTCTGCAGGTATGAGTCCAGTACCCCTGTAGCTGCTGTCAATGTTTCCTATGGAAAGGTCAAACGGGGCGAAGAGGCAACTTACGAGATGATGGACATCTCAGCCCAACAGCTGCCTCGTGCAGCATCGGGACCAGTCGAGGACTACGAGGAGCCCGTGACACCTCGACAGCCTCTCCCCACCATCCCTCCCTCTAAGGCTGAGGAGGAGGCAGAGGATGACACTGTCTATGATGTCATCCCTGGAGATCAGTGACTCCACATTAACTGAATAACTGGAGAATACTCGTACTAATGTAATGCCTTGTAGTGGAAAGTGATTTATTAAAAATGAATGGATAAGGACACCAAAAACTAAGGAAACAATTGAGTGGTTGAAAACGGCAAGACACACATAACTACAGACACCATCCTTATTAATATCTTTATTGTAACTCATAGGCAAATTCGGATTGGATGGTGTCATGTAGCTTTATGTGTCTTTGCCGTGTAACCAACCCTTGTTTCCTACATATATACATTTTTGGTGCTTCTAGCCATTCCTTCCGCCTAATCTTCCACTTGTTTCCATTATTCTTTACGAACAGCCCTGCGTGGTGTGATCAGAATAATTATTATCAGTTTAGAGGTGAGTGGCAATTATAACATGTTAATGCGATGTCATGAGAATTTTATGAGTCCAGTGAGGGGCAGGGCATAATTATTTAGGTCCTTATAATCAGTTCTCTTCCGTTCCTTGAATAAACACAAAATTTTGATATGTGAGAAGAGTGTCTCATGTTCTTCAGAATTTGTGAAGTAAAGTAGACCATTGGGGCGAGTAAACATAATCCACCTAGAGATTTCCCTACAATATCAGGACTTACTACAAACAGCTCAAAAGAGAAATCGTGAATTAGGACACTTGCACAAAACACCACCATTGTCATGAGGAAAATTGCATCAAGTTTGTTGTAAATATCTTGCTGCTTTTTGTATGGACGAACCACTAGAATAATGGCCACAACCCCTATCAATATAACAATGGCTAGTGCAAAAAAGAGCTTATTGTGAGTTAGGCCATAGAGAGAGGTTGCTACAATCCTGAGCATCGGATAAACTGCTGCAAAATACCTGCACTCCCGTCCACCATCTGACCTGTCACGATAGTATCCTTGGAAACACTCCATGAACATTCTCAGACCTGGGCTGTTCAAGTGACACTTGTTGAGGAAGACTTGGAACCACTTCATTGGGTAGAGTATGAGCAGCACTGGAAACATTATTGTAAAAACGAGGATTATTATGGCAATGATGAAATAAGGCATGTGTTGAGGATCCATAAACTCAACAGTAGCGTCGTAATACAAGAAATAGCCAACTTCGGATCCGTGAATATTGAGTACCTCTGTAGTTATCAGAAGATCAAATGATGTTGTTAGGAATTTAATGTAGGCAAGAATAAGGAATGTTGCAAAAGCATCGATGATTGAATGCCTAATGTTCCATTGCTGTCTGATTCTTGCGGAACACCAGAGAAATGGTCTCCATAGCCTCACAACTAGCCTGCATCCTCTGTCATGAGCTGTCACTAGCACATAGAAACACACTAGCAGGAAGAGAGGATAGGCAGCAACCAGGTAGTCCAGAGCAATCACCTGCATTGTGGTCAGTGGCAGGCAAATCGGAGGAATGATTGCTCTGAAAAAGTCCAGGTTCCATATTCCATAGACTGTTTCAACGAAGCTGACAAAAACCTCTAAGTTGGTGCCACGTGTATTCTGTAAGAAAACCCATACCGTGTCCGGCAAGCTATACAACTGGCACAGAAGTATAGGTATATTGAGATGTGGAGACGAGACAGAAATGTGCAGCGAAACCACAGCCACCAAGAACAGTGTGACAGGGAAAAATGCTACAGTGAAGTAGACAACCGCATTAGCTATAGTATGCCCATTGTGGCACTGGTGGCATTTGAAATCATAGGAATAGGCAGACATGTAATGGTTAGACCTACAGCGTCCACAGAGTTGTCCCTCACGATTAACATAGCCACAAAGCTGTTGGTCTTGTTGGGAAAGATTACCGTTGACCTTTATGTATAGTCCTTTGTCACTGTCTGCTCCATGCCCATGGTGCTGGGCAAAGAGACAGCTACCAATCACCGCCTTACTAGTGTCTCCGTCAAAGGAGGTCAGGCAGAATGATCTCCGAATGCTGACTTCCTGAGTTTCATTGTCACAGGTCATCACGTCGTGAACACTGCTTCCACAGGTACACCATCCTTTCTCTGAGAGATAGAGCCACGTTGGACAGGCTCCATTGTCAACACCACTACACTGGCCTACAAGAAACGTAACTACCTTCAACAGTACTATTAATCTCATTCTCCCATATTATTTTCAGCAACTGACTTGACTGCGCATGAAATGATAAGTTTCATAAACGGGGACTAGCTATTATACAAAATTATTACTAGTGTAGTTGAAACTCCCTCATAATTTCTGATGACATAATGTAGCATGACATGTGCAGTTCTGAAAGGTGTTTTCCTTTCTTTCTGTGCTTTTCCGGTAAGCGAATATGTAAACATTATTATTGTGGTGGGCCTGAGGTACTTTGTAATGTTACTTTCAGTTGCAATGCATGTAGCAAAATATTCAGTTATGATCGAAGAGGAATTACCGCTGAAGAGAAGAACGCTTTTGAAGCAGCACATAGTAAAAGTTTGCTATTATTTGTGACGTTTCTTTTTTGGTTTCTTTTCCTTTTTCTTTCCTTTCTTGGTTTTGTCTTTGACCTTCCTCTTCTTGGCTTTAGGTTCAGAGAGTTCAGGTTCCGGACTGGGGGTGGGGCTGGGCGTCGGTGTTATAGGGGCACACCCCTTTTCAATAATCTCGTTTCCATCTTCGTCTTTAGGTCTTCTGTACTGATGGACATGGTCTACACGAAGAGTTCGGCCACACAACTGTGAGAGAGGCACGGACAAAAGTGTTAGAGTTGGCTATTATACCCTTTCAGTAGATGCACTGCAGCAGGGGTCTGAGCTTCACTACAAGTAACCTTTGATATTATGAAAGTGCATGATATGAAAGGGAAAATGCTGCTTATATAAATTACCATGTCACCTATCTGCCCTGTACGCATAAAAAAAAAGATGCACACTTTAACAGTGTCACTCTCATTGCATGTGCAAGCTGGCTGCAGTACAATTTGCTCCAAATAACAGCATGACATCAGTCCGATACAGTGGAACCTTTGATAAGTGACCCTCTCTGCTAATTGTATCAACTCCATACTTGTATTATATAATAGATCTCTGAGATTGGGACGACCTGGGACAAAATGGTTGGCTCCATAGTGTCCCTTGTTCAGATGCTCATCTCTGTATTGTGTAGTTTCCAAAGAAAGGGAAGTAGTGAGGATGCCCCCTACCTTGAATCCATTGAGGTTGTCGACAGCCAATACTGTACTTCTCTGGTCCTCATAGGCAAGGAAACAGAACCCCTTTGATTGCCCTGACTTCCGGTCCCTCACTAGATTAATGTTCACTATCTCCCCATACCTAGAGGGTCAACATAACATCAGAGCAGGAAGGAATAAAAAAAACAGTGTACTGCAGGAGATTCCTGAATACGTTATAAACTTCACAGCTTGAATGCTAAAAATAGCGATTTAGACATGTTTTCAGTCATTGGTGAGTGAGCGTTGTATACCAGGTTGTCTCAAGTCCACGATTGTTCGTATGTAAACGACCGACCGGCATCAGTGTGCCTTGACAATAATAATACAAACATCACATATCCTTCAAAGGTTAATGTTCATGCTGGTTGTGCATCATTGTTTTTTGCTGTGACCTGTGTTGTTTCAGTGAGTGTCATTCCAATAATTAGGTAGCTATATCATTGCCATTGGTAGGGGAAATAAAGGGCTAGGATTGTGCCTTACTGTGAAAAGACTGACAAGACATCACCTTCCGTGAGCCCATAGTCCAGACCTCCTGTATAGTGAACATTGCCAGCATCATTCAAATTCCTCCGCTACACCATACAATGTAGTGCCATACACACTGAGTGCCAATCGTACAAGTTCAGTGACTCACCAATGAAGACGTAAGCACTGTCCTTGTATTGGTCATGCCAGGATGATTTACTCCCAACCCCCAAGCCTTAGCTCTGCTTCATTGATCTTCTGAACCGCCTTTACATTACTCAGGAAACAAATTGTGCAATAATTATCGTGCTCACAAAAACGGTGCTTTTTTCATGTAACCGGTATCAGGATTATGTCATTCTGATGTCACCTAAGTGCACTTAGAGTTTTCACTTGGATAAAAAACGTGAAAAAAGAGAATCGAACCCTAGCCATTTCTGCCTCATGGTTAGGAAATTTTATCATCTTTATTCTCTATGTCCCTCACTGTTATAACTATAATGTACTATACCGACATACTGTACTACTCAATATCTATAGCCGCATTTACAGGACACCCTAATCCGGATTTAAAATTGTGTGTAAACGCAGCTTATGACATTCCCCCATCTACATATAAATCTATGACATAATCCCAATACCGGTTACAACAGCAAAACCAGGCACTGTGTATACATGGGTCAGTATATCCCAAAATGCCTCGTTTATGTGTACAACAGTCACGTATTGTAACTGAAAGCCTCTGAATGTCACGTCTCATGTCCATAGACATGTTCATACCATTCCCAACCTTCTCCCTCTGCAAAACCATGTTTTAGGTAGTGGCTAATCTGTTTGTGAGTGAGTGCACGCTCTCAGGTAGTACTAACTGCTTACTGCATTTCTTCCCTTTTAGCTCCGTCTGTTTCTCCACCTCTCTCTTCTGATGGCGGCCTCTCGCGATCGAGAAGGCGTGGCTCCGCGAGGCTAAGATGAGCGCATGCGCGCTGGCCCACGCCGCCAGGTCAGGTGTGTAGGTGTAGGTCCGCACGTATTAGTCCATGATGACGGAGCCTGACACAAGCAAGCACAATTACAAAGCTAGCATGGGATAGAGTTGGAGAGGCAGGGACACTGAAACTCCAGCTAAGTAATCACCGTCCCAGCACAGTCACCACGAAAATATGCATTGTCTGTCTACTACCAACTATATATATAGTAAGGCCTGCCTCAACTCCGCATGTGTGTGATAAAAACAAGTGTAGCATGCCATAAAAACACATTACAATACTTTGTCTGAAACATAGCTATAGCACGGTCTCTAAATACAGAATAAAGTTTTTCTCCCCATACTTTTAGTTGTTCCCACTCCTCTCAAAGAACATGAAGTCCTGTAGATGTACACAGATGTTTAAATTAACCAGGATAATGATGCTATATACACTATTGAGGGTGGATAATAACATAGCCTATGAACTTACAATGAGAAAGACAGCTCCAATCATGACTGCCTTCATCTTCACGTCCAGGTCCATTGGAACTGCAGGGACGACAGGGAAATACATCCTCGCTTATATAATGTCGTTTTACATCAATACTGCACATTTACATTAATACAATAATGCATTGTATGTTACTCACATTGGATACCAAAGTTATCAGCATCAGTGAAGTACTCTTTGGCCAGCCCCGACCACTGCTTGGAGATCTTCCCCACCTGCTGTTCTCCATTCACTGAGAGGACCTATGTACGTAGAGTATGTATAGTAAATGAACAGTATGACTTGCATGTGGACAAAGCAAGCCAATGTGGTTGTTGAATAGAGGTCAGGTGGTTTTTGAATAGACAGTGCATAATGATTACCAATACTTACATACTATGTCCAAATGCATTCACATAACCACAAGAATATAGCCTTGGCATATTATACATCAATGTGTGTATAATGCGTGCAGCAGTGGGTGTGTGTGTGTTTGTGGGGGTGAGGAAGATAAATGCACAAACCGCAGTGTAAGTTGCAACATTACTCAAGGGGGAGCTCGGGCAGGCATGTAGTATGTATTCAATTGGGTTGTTAAGTACACGTTACCATGTGGTGGGTGAGTTATATGGCCATACACAAGCCTTGCATACACGGAAAATTTTTATACATACATAATTATATCCTTATATGCACAAGGAAATGTAGGAAATGCATTGAAAGGCAAGAAATTATTCTTTTCCGTATGGAGCACTGCTTTTAGGCCATTCTTTGCCTAGTGCACCTGTACATTGCTGCCACAAAGGCATACCACACAGTACACATCCACTTACACCGCATAATTATCCTAGTTCACTGTGATTACGTAAGTCAAACGATGTTTGTGCCACATTAGTTTGTATGTATGTAGTTACACAAGCTGTGTACATGTACACAACCATACAGTATGCACAACAACATGCACGTGAAAGCAAATGAAGGAGGTGGCATACAGTCAAACTCGTGGACACTTCGTAAAGCAGACGACCTACATGTTTGATGCCTGACTGTACCTACACACACAATTGTACAATAGAGGTACAACTGTGACAATCATTATAGCGGACCTCAAACTCGACTTCGCACCACTTGCAGGTCCAGCAGGGCCCCTTGATCTTGAGCACCGGCTCGCCGTCGGCATTCTCGATGGTGAACCAGGGGTAGATGAAACTCAGGTCCTGCTTCACGTAGCCCACCACTGTCCCCGGTGGACTCTGGACCTCAATCTTCTGGAGACAGCAGAAGCAGCACCAGGCCTGGCAGCGCAACGGACGCTCAATGTGAATCACCTGCAGACAGAGAGACACCACTCCGTAATATTATAGTGTAACATTACTACAATGTGCGTTCACTCCATAATATAGTGTAACATTACTACAATGTGCGCTCACTCCATAATAATTAATAATAGTGTAACATTACTACAATGTGCGTTCACTCCATAAAGTGTAACATTACTACAATGTGCGTTCACTCCATAATATAGTGTAACATTACTACAATGTGCATTTGCATGAACACGTGTATACGTACGTGTCTTGTTGGACTCTCTAGGTTCATACTCATTTTATGTGCACACACAATTAATGGTACACAATTATTGTTACACAACACGTGCCGTGTAAGCATTTCATGTATGCATAAATACTAGGAAGTGAGGGTATAAACTGGGAATAACCAAATGACTATAAGTGCAAACCATCGGCGCACACACGCGCGTGAACAACTATGGATCTGTACCACTAATTGATGGGCTGGCTTACGCTACTCGTGGCTCCTCTGCTAGCTTGACGGGAGTCAGACGACACAGGCCAGCCACACGTGCAGCAGGCGTTTCAGAAACAATACTTGTACTCTGGTTAATGTGTGGGCCCACCGTTTACACCAATGCCACACCTAACAACCCTCATTATCTAATGGGGTTGGTTTGGAGGTATCGTGCAAGGGTCAGCGGCGCTAGCATTGCGAATTAGCGGGGGCAACTACATTGCATGGCTCGTTCCCCATACTTATGGGGGCGCTGCTCTATGACGTATCATAATGCTAACAGGCTGATCGCAGTAAGCCCGCATAATGCCAGGCTAACCAATATTGCCCCTTGCCCCAAGCACAACCCCCTACTTAACTTTGGTTTCACCTTATTAGCATGGGACTTACAGCCACTGGCTGACCTATCACCCCATGACCCTTGCACGAAGGCCACATCAAAGAGATGGGCAAAGATAAGAGTTGGCTAAGTAAGCGATATAGCCGAAGGTGGGGATGGAAATGAGTGAAAAATGGGTAGGGAGGGAGGGAATAGAAAAGAAAATGAGGCACACGCTGGCCTCGCACAACTGAGGAACACGCTGTCCTCGCTGCCCCGCCACCTGCCGGCGACGGTAACTCAGCACTGGGAACTGCCTGCGTGCTGCTGTTGCTTCCCAGTTTGCACGTGGTTGCGGTATGCACATGCGCAGTTGCGAGCCGCTGAGGAGGCGCCACCGTGGGCAGAGGTGGGGCACCCCACCTCCCCCAGCCTAGCAACGGTATGTCCCCCCCATTAACTTCGTCTAATTTTCATTAAACGCCATTTAATGTGTGGGCCCACCGTTTACACCAATGCCACACCTAACAACCCTCATTATCTAATGGGGTTGGTTTGGAGGTATGGGTTTCAGAAAACAATACTTGTTACTCTAGGTTAAATGTGTGGTAGCCACCGCTTTACAACCAATGGGGGGGGGTGGCAGTGGGAGGGAGGCCGGGAAACTCACGATTCTAACGCAAACCGCAACAATTCGCCAAAAACAAACAACCCTCATGATCTAATGGGGTTGGTTTGGAGGTATGGTGAAGGGTTAAAGAGGCGATAAGAATTTTTTGAGAAATTAGAGGGGGCAAATACATTAATGGCTCGTTCCCAATACTTTTATGTGCGGGATCTCCTTGCCGCCCCGTTATCGAAGGGATAGAGATGGGAAAGAACCCTGCCTTGTAACGAAGGATAAAAGCAGTTCGGAGAGATATTCGGAAGCACAAAGAAGAAGGAAAAGGGGCTAATTCGTAGCAAATCACTCGGAACGAAAAGGTCCCAGGCAAAAAAATTGCCGCTACCAGACAATCGCCACATCCAAGACGCCTATATGAATGGAAAGCACCCATATCGGGGGGGGGCGGGAGGGAAAAGACGATTGAAAGCAGCTCCATAATGGTACAGGTGAAGACGAAATAAGCAATAAGGCAGGAACACCGCAGCAAAATAAACATCCCAAGAACCCGGCACTTCAGAGTCCCTATCTTTTGTCGACCGACCTCCAATTGGAAATCTTTGCGCCGCAACAACCAAATTAAGCCAGTAAGAGGGAGAAAATACGCCCGCTAGGTGTACGCCACCTACGCAGAACGGGACGGCCCTACCAAGACTTCATCAGGTGAGACCCATTGAAGACGAGAGAAAGATAGGTGGGGAAGCCGGATACGGAGCGGAAAAATCAGCTGAGGCGAGGATAGGTGGAGGAGAAACGCGCGGGCTATTCGTGCTTCAGCAATCTCGTAGGCGGCGAGCAGCCGGAGCAGTGAGACGGACGTCCTCGGGGCCCTCTACGGTCCGCTATCGAGGCCAGCCGGAGGCTACCGCGGACCGGCGTTTCTCATGCGGAAAGGCCGGGATCGCCTCTACGTGGACCGCGCTTCCATGTGTCGATGATAGGCCCCCTGAGACGCGAAGTTTAAACGTCTGGTGAGGGGGCACTGAAGATGGCTGAAGGAGCCGGAGGTTTTGGTATAGAATCTGGTTCCTAGCCGATCCGCGGAAGACCACAGGGCAGGTGGTAGCGATCGATGGCGATGCCAATGGGCGCGAGACGGACTCACCGGCCCGTGCCGTTTGGTGGTCTGTTCCCTGCCCTGCGCATCAGCTGAGGAACAACCCGCTCGGGGACCCTCTCGCTGTGGAAGCTCTATTCTACGAGCAAACCCAGCGATCACCCATACTCGTGGTCTGTTCTATACGACCGTGAGAATCACACACAGTCGCCGGCCTTACGTTGGGGGGGTGGGAGCGACCTTCACCCTCATTCCCAACCACCTCCCCCACATCCCATCTGTCTCTCCTTTTCAGTTAACAAACTCCTTCCAGAAGCCCGACTGCGAACCTCTTCTCTTGATCGAACTGATCACGTGCCGGCAGGTCCGGTAAGGAGATAGGTAGTCGCTGTGTGAGATGGCGCCTCTTACGTAGGTCTCTGTAACAAAGTCAGGCGCTGATGGCCTGGGTATACCAGGCATACCATGAATTGAGGGAGATCGTAGCTCACCAGACCGTTGGTGGCCTTGGAGACCGTGAATGGCGGCAGCTAGTGGGGCGGAACCACGGGCGGGATTGGGGGCGGGGGGTTGAGAGAGTGGCGAGGGCAGGGGCGGGGGGCTGGAAGGGGGGGGGGTTTTTTCTTTTTATTTTCTATTTTTTTTTAGAATACGAAAAGTGAGGCACACGCTGGCCTCGCACAACTGCAGGAAACGGGTACCTCGCTGCCCCGAACCACTGCCAAATGCGCGACGGTAAACCACGCACTGGGAACTGCCGGGGCTCTGTGCTGTCCACAGTTGGCACGTCGGTGGGGGGGTGGGTGGGAGGGGAAGGAGAAAGAGAAGGGGAGAGACGAGGGAGAGGGGCGAGAAACAGAGGGGGAAAGAGGGGGGGGGAGGAAGATAAAAACGAAACTGCCCTCCTAAAAAGAAGCACCGCTTACAGACAAACCACACTTTCAACAAAAGGCCTACGGTGTGAACAAACTACAAGGAATCTCCCCACGATGCAGGCGATAACGCGGATGGCCATAGGTCGGGCGAATCGAACCGCGGGTAGGATCCAAAACACGCAAAATAAACTTTACACAATTGGCCTCTTCCTGTTCTGCTGCCATCCACCTGATGACCGAATTCGTTTGCTGTAGCACATCCGGGCCTGCGGTCTCGGGTCAGTACTTTACGCTGATGGGAGTTATTCATTATTCGCCTTTCCGGTTAGCCTGTTAGGGAGATCACTCGAGACGGTCGCGCTCTTCCTCGCGCTCGGGCGCGGACGGCAAAGGGGAGATTCTTGAGGGTAGTGACAGAGCGGGTGGGCGGTAACAAAGCCCCAAAACAAGTGGAAACAGGGGTGAAAAAATCCTTTGACACTTATCGGATACACAACACAAAGCAAAACAAACCTAACAACTCTTAATTATATAATGGGTGGGTGGGTGGAGGTATCGTGCAAGGGTCAGAGGCGGGGCTAGCATTGCGAATTAGCGGGGGCAACTGTACAGACATGGCTAGTTCCCCATACTTATGGGGGCGCTGCTCTATGACGTATCATAATGCTAACAGGATGCTCGCAGTAAGCCCCGCCATACTGCCAGGATAACAAATTGCCCTTGCACCAAGCACAACCCCATAATTAACTTTGGTTTACCTTATTAGCATGCGGACTTACAGCCATGGCGACGAGACCCATAAAAGCTGGTACACCAGCTTGGTCCCCTGCATCATACCCACCTCCGGGACTCCTCTTTATACCTCAAACGAGGTAAGGAAAGAAAAGAAAACAAAATAATACACAACCTACACTGAGAGATGCAAACGACAGTATTTCAATATCCCCTAGCCAGAGGGAGAGCTGCGGCAAAGTGTTCTCGGGGAAGTTGAATATATATCTTATACGCTCTAACTCCGCCACATGCGAGGGTGCTGAATAAGGAGTCTTGCAAGCCCCGCTGGGCGCCGTGGTGGCCGCCCCAATACGGAAGCTGTGGCCGTTGTAAAGGGAATCGTCATACCTTCAATGATTTCAGTGCACCTTCAGTCTGAACCACAGGAAAGGCGTGTAGTGAGGAGGCACCACCAGAGCTCCGTATGAATAGAGGGCCCAGGGTCAGATTGCGCACTCAATTATCTATGAGGCTGGGATGGGCATACGCCGCCTCGTCTTGCCAAGGAACGTGTATGCCTTGCCGAAAGGATCAGTTTGCTATGATCCAATGCATAGCGTATCATTGAAGGGAGACGATGATACGTCGATAGCCATATCCTGAGATTGAGGTGACATCAGAGTGTACTCGCTGAGGGAGAGGCACTGTATGGAAACTCTCCGGCACGGAGAAACCCAAAAAAAACATGTACACGCCGCTACCAGAGCATGAGTGGTCTGCTCGCCGGGTTCGCTGTCATCCAGACTGCTTCAGCTGACGCATGATGGAGATGGTACTTATGGGCAGTCTGGTGCGGGGAAAGGGATGATAATCCGTGATTCCACCCCTTGATACTCCAGGACCAATTCCAAGCGGGGATGTGCCACTTGAAAGGGTTGCTAACGATATTCTGTATATGTAGAACCGTATTCCGGAGAGGTATGCCTTAATTTGTACGATTGTTTGAGGCCCTCCTTCGCAAATACGCTTACAAGCTGCAAATGTTGACTCCCTTAGTGGGTAGAGAGGGGAGAATCGTATTTATGCAGAATCTCTCGTAGCGGCGTTGGAAGATCTGTAAGCTGCAGCGGGGTGGTAGGCGGCAATGCATTATGAAGGAAGAAGATCAACAGATGCACCCAGATCGCGATGTCCACTGTAGCGCGTGTTGTTGGAAACCCCAGTGACCGTAGTTCTTTGGGTACGAGGCTGGAAATGGGATGGGAGAGAAACACTGTTACCGTTTCCACACCTGAGGAACGTAATTCACCAGGGCAAGGTCAACCTGTGCCCTTTGGGTAGAGGGCCAACTGATCCAGCTCAGACCCACTGATGCTACGCGTCGTGCATTAAGTGTGGGGGGCTTGCGAAAGGAATGCCATTCTGGCGGACAACGGAACGCCGCGTGGTTTAGTAAGCCAATGAGAGAGCAGATCACGTTTCTTCCCCGACTGAGTGGGGCAAGTGGCCGGTAAGGACCTTCATCCACTGTGGGATGGTTGTGCTGCTAAGCCTTGTTAGTTCTCTTGGGGGGAGCGTAGCTTTACTGCCCCCTCCATGATCCATCTCTATCCCGAGAAGGTAAGTGAGGTTGTTGGGCCTTCAAGTTTTCTCTGGGGCCAATGCAAAGCCGAGCTTTCACCAGAGAGAGATGGTGGTGGTAATGTTGTTGGAACGTGGGTTGACCTGCTGGGCCTAGACCCAAAAAATCGTCAAGGTAGTGTATGGCGAATTGCAATTCCTCTTCTGTGCAACAATCCACATCATTGTATCGTGTAGTGAGGGGAAAATATCTTGGGGGCTGAGCGGAGCCCAAACGGTAGGGCACTATCAATGTAGAGGTACCCCTCCAAGCAACACTTGCCAGCAGTCCCTGGTCCGACGGAATGCACAGGTACGCCCGATAGGCCTCCTGCAGGTCAAGCTCGCCAGTAGGACATCCTTTCCCAGCGTATGAATTAGCTCGTCTGCCGTGTTACGGATGTTAGCAGACGGAACAGAGCTCCGAATATTGCATCGTTAACGCTGTTCCTTCTGGGAAGATAAGTCTGTTATCAAGCGCCATTTGTCGGGCTTATACCTCTTCGGAATCACTCCGAATGGACTATCTGATTAAGGGGGGACCAGATCGGGCTAGTGTTGAGAGGGGTAGCATCTACCCAGATCTACTTCTCGCTGCAGATATGCTGATACCACTTCGGGATGCTCGTATGCGATTTTAGGTTCCGTCAGGAGTTTGTTCCGTCTTTTGGTTCACCCCAATGCGAAGCCCTGGCTAATACCTCGGATGATGTATTGAGCCACGGCCTGTCTGGGAAGGGTCCAGGGAAGACTGCCAGACTGGCAGATTCAAGCGGGGCTGGGTGGTAGGGTAGCAACGTGAGCTGTCATGTGGCACCAGTGATCGGGGGTGGATGCCGCTTCCAGTTCTAGCAGGGTTGCGGAAATTTATAGAGACACCCGAAAAAAGTTAAAATATGGGTGGTCCGGGGGGCTCTGACTTGACGGGGTCGGGGCTCCGCAATGCTTCACGCGGCCGAAATGCGGCTAACCTCTTCCCTTAGGAGACTCCGCACAGAGAGCTTTGTTAAAGATCGGGACTCGATGAACAGTGGAGGGGCCCCCGACGTTGGTGGGGTCAGCGTACCGATCCATAGAAAAGAAAAATGAGGGCAAACCGCTGGGAGCCCTCGCAAAAATGAGGAAAACTGCTGTCCTCGCTGCCCCGCCACCGCCGGCGACGGGAAACTCAGCACTGGGAACGGCATGCGGCGATGTTCTTCACCAGTTTGCCACAGTGGTGCTGGTATGCACATGGCGCCAGTTGCGAGACGATGAGGAGGCGCACAGGGGCAGAGGTGGGGGCACCCCACCTCCACAGGCTAGACAAGGTATGTCCCCCCCATTAACTTCGTCGAATTTTCATTAACCGACATTGTACCCCTTGATGCCTCACAGTGCACAAAACAAGTGGGATCTGGTACGATGGTAAGCCAGTGTAAAGAGGCATATGGTTGTTGACTTAGTTGAAGTTGATTGGCTCACCTCTCTGTGTGTGGTGGTCAAGAATAGCCATACTGAACGGTCTGGCCTGTCCACAACAACTGTCTAGTCAGGCAGTCAGACTTGGGGGTATGCAGAATGAGGGAGAGAGGGGAGGGAGACGAGAGGGTGGGACCAGAGAGAGGGAGGAGTGAAGGAAAGGGAAAGGAGAGGGAGAGAGAGGGAGAGAGAGAGAGGGAGAGAAAGGGAGGGAGAGGGAGGGAGTAGGAGAGCACAACAGGGAAAGGAAGGCCACAGTCTCTCTAGCGGTGGACCATGAATGGAATGAGGAGAGAGTGAGAAGAGAGTAAATAACGATAGGCCTGGCCCATAGTCTCATCACTCGCACTCAGTATGTAGGAGCACACGGGGGGGTAAGTAAACCACAAAAAGACCACCCAACTCCAAAAACTGAGTACAGTGGCCAAGTATGATCTGTTAGAACAGGCAAGGCCAACAGCAAACCAGTCAAACTACACCAAGGAAAAACTAAGAAGAGCTGCCCTGGATGATCCTGGATGTGTGTGTACTGTGCGTGTGTTGTACAAAAAACTTGTTGGTACAATGTGTTGGAGTATGGGAGCAGTCAGTGTCTCCATGTTAGTTTATAGTACACTACAGGGACTTCTTCATTCAACAAACCAGCAAAGTTGCCGGATGAGCGGTAAAGCGCTGTGGCTGCTTTTAACTTTTGAAACGCAGCGGTAAACGAAAAGGGGATTTCGTAAAATCAAAGCCACACATACTGAACCCATTGGTGTCGCTTTTTGGCTGGCCTTGTGATGGTGGACAGCAAATGGTAACAAACAGCTTGTTAGCCAACACACACAACACATAATATACATGTACTAGAGCCCTTGCTGCAGGATGGTTATAATTAGCAACACGTGTAACTAACACCTCCTGCGGTGATTAAAAAAAAAAGTGGCATTATGGATGTTATTAAAAAGAAAGGGAGACAAGAGGCTTGTGTTTGTGGAGAAAAACAGAGATGCTAGCGAGGAGTTAGGACTACCAACAGGTCATATACAACAGCCATATATCGCCGTACGGTGGGAAGTGAAGTACAAGTACCAGCATCATAGATGTGGGCTATGATAGGGAAAGTTTTCAATCCTTCTTCGTAGGTGGGAGGGGGAGTAATGAGAGTGTATGATAAAATTAGGTAATGGGAAGTGACTCTTAATTAGATTGTCATGCTACATTTTCCATGGAGTGCCTTTAGGTGGAAGTGTAATCATGCGACCATAAAACATTGGTATATAATGTATATTACATGGAAAAATGAAAAAATGGGACGAGTGAGAAGGAATTTGATAGAAAAGTCTGAGGATATTTGTTGTTGTGGTCGTCAATGCAACGCATTGTGATACACTCATGCGCACCAACTCACCTCCATGACGTGCTACTGTTAGCAAGTTTTGAGGAGTGAAGATATATTTTAAGAAAAGTGCCTGAGCTATTTGCTTGTTTGTGTGGTCGTATTGGAAACGGGTTTTTTCTGTTTTTGTAACAAACATGCGCACCAACTTTCACCTCATGCGTGACTACAGCTCGAAAGTTTGAGGGAGGAAAGAATAAGTAATTTTAAAGAAAAGTGCATGAGGCTATTTGTTGTTGTGGTCAGTCATGGAAACGATGTAACACAAATGACGCACCAACTTCACCTCCATGCGTCGGTACCATTAGAAAGTTGAGGAGAGTGAAGAAGTTAATTTAACCGGAGGCCGTTTTCGAGGCATATGCGGTAGTCATGGAAACATGTAATGTCATGGAAATGATATAAGAGGCATACGTACCAAGTTTCATTCTCTATCGTGTTGCTACCATTTGCGAAAGTTTGAGAAGTCGAAGAAGCTTTAATTTAAAGAAAAGTGCTGGGCTATTACAAACCATGTATTGTATGATTTATGTTGGCATGAGGATCATTAAGTCGGTAGTCCTTAGATAGAGGGATTGAAATCGGTACCCTAGCATCATAGATGTCTGGGGCTATGATAGGGAGTTCTGGTTTCATCTCATCTTCTTCTTCTTTTCTTAACCAGCATCACTCAAAAACCGAAGAGATAAAGCCATGAAATTTTGTAGGGGGGAATGTAAACGTTAACAAATGGGACTCATCAACCCTTTTGTTTGGTAAACCAAATGTTGCTTACTGTAAACAACAAAAAAATCCCCAGGCAATACATATATGGGCACATACTACATGTGTCAGTGTACTCACACTTGGTAAGAGTTACGTGAAGAAAGTTTGTATCCATAATGTATTCAAGAGCAACATCAAAATCACAACAATACAGGTTTGTAAATAACAACAAATAGCCTCAGGCACTTTTCTTAATAATACTTCTTCACTTCTCAAACTTTCCAATGTAGCACGCATAGAGATGAAACTTGGTAGTATGCCTATTATATCATTTCCATGACGATTACATGTTCCATGACGACCGCAATTATTGTTCGAAAAAGGCCTCAGGACTTTCTTTAAAATACTCTTCACTCCTCAAACTCGCTAATATGCAGCACGCATGGAGGTGAAACTTGGTGTGCATGTGTATTACATCGTTTCCATGACAACCACAACAACAAATAGCCTCAGGCACTTTTGTTTAAAATTACTTCTTCACTCCTCAAACTCGCTAATTGCAGCACGCATGGAGGTGAAACTTGGTGCGCATGTGTATTACATCGTTTCCATGACAACCGCAACAACAAATAGCCTCAGGCACTTTTCTTTAAAATTACTTCTTCACTCCTCAAACTCGCTAACGGTACCACGCATGGAGGTGAAACTTGGTGCGCATGTGTATTACATCGTTTCCATGACAACTACAACAACCTTTAAAATTACTTCTTCACTCCTCAAACTTGCTAACAGTACCACGCATGGAGGTGAAACTTGGTGCGCATGTGTATTACATCGTTTCCATGACGACCACAACAACAAATGGCCTCAGGCACTTTTCTTTATAATTACTTCTTTACTCCTCAAACTTGCTAACAGCAGCACACATGGATGGTATGCATTTCATTTCCATGACGACAACAGGCATTTTTTCTCTATTAACTTTTTATAGGGGCTTGCCCCCTTCCACAGAGATAATACGTAGTAGTATATAAAAATGAGAGGAGACAAGTAAATAAAAAATCCTGCGGATTAAAAAGAGAGTGCATATAGGGATCGTATAAAAAGAAAGGGAGACAAGATAGGGATTGTGTTTGTGGAAACACAGAGATGCTAGCGAGGAGTTAGGACTCCCACAGGTCATTACAACAGCCCTATATCGTCGTATCGGTGCTTTACTACTTCCCCGTGAATATATCTGCATACGTACTTGAATTTTGTTTTCTTGCGTTACACAATTTTTCCATGTTTCCATGTATATACATGTATATCCAATGTTACGGTCAGCTGATTACACTTCCACCTAAATGGCACTCCATGGAAATGTAGCATGACAAATCTATCAAAGGTAATTAGTAAGTACTTCATTACCTATAGCAGACACTCTCATTACTCCCACTCCCACCCTACGAAGAAGATTGAAAACTTCCCTATCATAGCCCCATACATCTATGATGCTAGGTACTCCCACCGTACGACGATATAGGGCTGTTGTAATGACCTGTGGGAGTCCTAACTCCTCGCTAGCATCTCTGTGTTTCCACAAACACAATCCCTATCTTGTCTCCCTTTCTTTTTATACGATCCCTATATGCACTCTTTTTTTAATCCGCAGGATTTTGTATTTACTTGTAAAAATTTTCGCTCACATAACTCTTACCAATTGTGAGTTACGCTGCTGACACATGTAGTATGCCTATTATAAAGTATTGCCCATTATAATGTATTGCCTGGGGCAATTTTGTTGTTGTTTACAGTAAACAACATTGTTTACAAACAAAAAAGTATGACGTTGCCCATGTGGTTATCGATATGTACATTCCTACAAAATTTCATGGCTTTATCTCTTTCGGTTTTTGAGTTACGCTGGTCGAAGAAGAAGAAGAAGAAGAAGAAGAACAAAACTCCCTATCATAGCCCCATACATCTATGATGCTAGGTACCATGTCAATCCCTATATACTAAGTACTACCATACTTAGTGATAAGTACTACCGTACTTAGTGATAAGTACTACCGTACTTAGTGATACTGATGAGCCCCAGCTATGCTGTAAGTACTATGACCTCAGGTAAAGAATGCCTATGCGGAGTCAGCAACCTGATAACAGCATCCTGTTGCTCTGATTAACATCCTCAACATTCTTGTATAATATACCTAGTACTATGTCAGTACCTCATACTTACTGACTGGAAGTGCCCCTGTCCTCCAAAAACAACCCAGGAAGTCCTGCTTGTTGGGTGATACACTATGCATGCCTCTCCTTTTCCTAGCCTGTAGTGCCAGTTGACACACACACAGAGACAAACCAACTACTGTAACCCACACTGCGCAAGCACGCTGAGGGTTAACAAGTACAACTCACTAACTGTAAACCAACATGGGCATCTGGGTATACAGCCCGTGTGCACTTGACAACGTTGTACAGTGTACAATTCAACAGTGTGTATTTGTGTGTGTGTGAGGTGGTTCTTCCCCATTACTCCTTTGGCCAGTGTGCCATTCCGCGTAACAAGTAATTCAAAGAAAGTAACACAACAGAACAGAACATGGGTGCATTGCTGGAGATGCACACTCTTACTATGTTTGACTATTTACTAGCCTAGCATACATACCTGCAAAATTTCAGTTTCAAGGCAGAACAGCACACACATTGAGGCTACAATGGTTTACGCACTGTTTATCTCAGCCGTGTCCACTCAAACACACTAGTTTTGGTCGCTGTGTTCTGTGAGACATTATGGTCTAACACCATGTATGGCTAGCTGGAAAGATAGAAGGGTGATAAACTAGCTTCAGCCACAGCTCTATAACTCCACTGTACACATAGTCAATGCAATGCATTTTCACCACCAAGCAGAGAGTTACAGGAACATGCTGCAAAATTCAGTTATGTGCATATTTATATCTACAACTGCTTAGACCATAGATACTTCAATAGAGAAACAACTGTAGCAACAATTATTGGAGCAAAAGCCCTAACTGCAAAAACTAGACTGTAACACACATGTACAATAGTCTTACATACAGGTATATACAGAAGATGCACACTCCACAATAGCAGACTATACTCACAACAGATGATGTGACTATGATTTAGTGACTATGGAATGTGCTTCCGTTACAAATTATCTGTATAAGCAGCTAGCCCCACCTAACGCCCTCGGTTCAAACCTTTGCGAATTACAAATCACTACTTCAAATATGAAAAGCCCTGAAGTGCAAACCCTCGGCGAACTGCGCATGCGCGGTGTGGCTGGGCTGGGCTTATTGGCGTTTACTCGCGGTCTCCCGCTAGTAGCTCGCAGAGAGTCTGACACGGGCTAGCTACAGTAGTAGATAGCATGCGGCAGTCGATACACGCCCTTCGCTGTGGCTTCTTGTGCCTCCAATGTACACAGAGCAAGCGGATCAGGTCGAGGTGGAGCCAACATACCGCGTTGATCGTGTCTATAGGCATGCGCACCGCTTAATGATGGGTTGGGCCACGGAACTCCGTCCGCGACCGTGCCAGTTTGTCGCTCTCGAACGCAGTCGTTTCAGGAAAATCGCCTAATAATTTTTCAGGTTCGCGTAGTTCTGAAGCTGTTGGTATCGCTCATTAGCCACCTCGTAGCCTGTAGTGCCAGAATAAGCGTCGACACACACACAGACAGACAGACAGACAAACCAACTACCGTAACCCTCGCTGCACATGCGCGCCGAGGGTTAAAAATGGTGGGCTTGTTATAACATAACAATTGCATGGGGCTTACGTTCAGCTGCAAAGTACACTTGCTGTCCAAGAGTGTTCCTAATCCTATACTTGTTGGCTGTTTCAAACCCAGTGAGGACTGTGGGGAGAGAAGGGGGGAGGAGGGAGAGCGAAAGAGTGAAAGTCAAGCAGGTCATGGGTGAAAAGAGGAAATTGCAGGTGGCACAGTTTAAGGATGTGCATGGTCTGTGTTGCAATAGCCAAGAACTAATGGCACTAAAATGCAATTAGCAGCACATGACATACAATACAGGTATATACATAGTGACAGTTTCCTAGGTCAGGTAAGTATTATAGCAACACTGTTTTCCCAAATTTCACATAACAGCATATGGTATACAGGTAGGGGCTTTTCCTACTATGTACAGTTGAAGTGCACATGTGTACAACACCACATTACACAGAGCTGTCTCAGTCAGTATATATGGTGATGTGCACACGTCAAGGCAGAAGGTGAAGGGCTTCCCTTGAGCCTTTGTTAACGAAACACCACCTCCTACTGTCCTGATTCAGGGCCAATGACAAAGTCCCCTCTGTAAAGCTAGGGCGTCCAAAGATGATGCAGGGCAAACCAAGAACAATATGGTGTGTGCACAAAGTAGGGTGCAAATCACAGATCAGCCAAGATATTCAGGTTGGTTGTGAAACACTACGGCTAAGAGACGGGTCCTATAGAAGTGCCAGGGTACCTTACCCTCGAGTAGCTCCACCTGCTGGTGGACCAGCAGCTGGTCCACCTGAGTCAGGTACTCCAGTCCAGGCGGACAGCCCTGGATCGCCTGCGGTGCCGCCATCCACTGCACCGGTTGCTTCCCACCTGCAACAAAACGACGGTAACCATGACCTGTCTCCTGTTATAGGACTACGGCTGCTAATAGCTAGCTGCGCTCGATAATTAGGTACACCCACTTGTGGGACCGATAGCTCCAGTCAAGACTTCATCTACGTACCTAGAAAGTTCATCGTCCCTTTTTACCTTGAGCCATTGTTTTGGTGCAGGTAGAAGCACTGTGACGAGAAACGGAAAGGCTAGATCAAGAAGTAGTCTGGTGGGGATCAAGTGGAAAGAACGACACCTCGATTTTTATACGCGCGACTGAGTGGGCGTAATTTGTTGAGTCGCGTGCAATGGTGTACTTTGACCCCGGTGACTTCCGCTCCGTTTTTCGACGACCAGGCTGACTGCATCAGATTCTGACTGTCGGACCGTTTGCGATCGCAGCAACGTAGCTTACCCACTACACCTGGCATTAACGAACCGTACATTCCATGGATTATACGGTGTGTGGATCCTGAAGTATTATCACTCTGCCCATGAGCGCAGAAACGACGGTTAGCAAAATTGACCATGCTGGAGGAACACGCGGAGTATATATTCATTCGTCGTAACAGATGGAAGAGTTGACTGAACATAGACAAGTTGCTGAAATATATATTCCGTATTCATCAAGAGCACTTCATATACAGTTGTGTTTTCCACATCTATTGCACTTTTCAGAATTGATGCATACGTTGCTGCGATCGCAAACGGTCCGACAGTCAGAATCTGATGCAGTCAGCCTGGTCGTCGAAAAACGGAGCGGAAGTCACCGGGGTCAAAGTACACCGTTGCACGCGACTCAACAAATTACGCCCACTCAGTCGCGCGCATAAAAATCGAGGTGTCGTTCTTTCCACTTGCGTCTGGTGAGGGCGAGGGCGAGGGCGAGGGTGAGGGCTGCACAGCTCGTGTGTAAGGGCGCGTGCTGTCTACGTCTCTGTGGGGGGCCGGGGGGCCGGGGGACCGGCGCGTTATGCTTGTAGCTACGCATGCGCAAAAAGCGGAGCTCTCTAGCTCTCTGGATGTTGTTGTGCAAGGAGGAAGAGGTTTGCTATTTCGACTCACCCTTCCTTGTCCCGGGTAATCTATAATTTTCTATCGATTATCATGATGACGACAGGCACCCTAGTGATCTCGCACACACTAATGTTGTAGCTAACGGGGAAACACCAGCGTCATAATATTGCAAGTGCAAAGGTGAACGATAATAATTGCGTTACATCCCTCTAGTAATAAAAACGTGCTTTTATAGTGTGTGAGTGTAAGGGGCGAGTTGAGGGGAACTGTGGGGAACAGGGGAACAAGATAACATGTGGGTATCAGTAAGTCAGGGGCAGGTGAGGGATGTTCAGGGGTGTGAGAGACAATGTGGGTCGGAGTCAGCTTCTGTTGTCCGCCTGGTTACACTTGTCTTGGAAAATGTTTTTGTCCAACATTCTCCCACATTCTTCAAATGCAAAGTATTCATGAGCAATAACCATTATTGGGACCGTCCTATGCTTCTAATCATACTGTGTCCACTTCGAGCATAGTAAAGAAAAAACTCCAAACCTTTGATAGTAGAAGCTGAAAGGGTTGGTGCTGCTGCAGTGCTACAGTTTTCATTACTGGAGTCTAGCCGACATATACGGACCCGTCCGTATTTACGCACCAAACGCGCTAAACACACGTATTACGCATCGAAGAACGGCACCTCATACTACGAATAGGACGTAGGCCAGGGTGGCCACCAACGAGATCACAATCATTCACAAACTGATTCTACAAATTTCTTTAAAATTTTTTATCAGAACATTCAGGGTCTTTCCAAAAACAAATTCGATGATTATCTTCAAGAAGTTTTTTCTTCAGACTATGACCTTGTGTGTTTTTCTGAAACGTGGTTAAAAACTACAGAGTGTTCTCAATATGAAGTCCCCAACTACAAGTGTGTGAACAAGCCAAGATCTTTTTTACATAATAAAGCTAAAAGAGGTGCAGGGGGAATGCTGCTGTACATCCATAACAGATTCAGCGAGAATGTTACAATGGTTGAAGAAATGAAAGCCGAAGATAAACTATGGATTAGAACTAAACCTTTTGCACCAATAAATGAGGAGCTGTTTATATGTTTTTGCTACATACCACCAGTGGGCTCAACAGCTACATGCCACAATGACGCAGAATGGAGATGTTTTGAATCAGAGGTGATACAAATGGCTGGTAAAGGCAATATTTTACTTTGTGGGGACATGAACGCAAGAACTGGCAGCAAGAATGACTACATTGAAAAAGACACAAATTTCTTTGTTCCATCCCCCATAGCTCCCTTATGAAAAAGATTTTGAAAGTGCACGACAATCTGCAGACATATCAGTGAACACACAAGGGAAGACAACTCATTGATCTTTGTATCAGTTTACGTCTAAGAATTCTGAATGGAAGACATAAAGGGGACAGCCCAGGTAAATTTACCTGTTATACTCCAAGAGGCTCGAGTGTGGTAGATTATGTTATTATATCTGCAGGTCAGCTAAGCAATGTTACTGATTTTAGAGTTGGTTCTCTGCAGCCATATTCAGACCACTGCCCTCTCAATATTTGTGCTCAAAGCAGCAATTGTGCTGCCATCAATGGAGCCATCGCCTATATGTGAATTCCCCCTCACGGATCTCCTAAGATGGAACAAGGAGAATTTCATCAGCAGTTTAGAACAGAATGATGTAGTGACACGTGTTCTAGAGCTAAAAACTTTACTATCTTCAGAGTCAATTGATTGTGATGCCGGGGCAGAACAAATAACAGAACTATTAACAAACTTGATGAGCAAGAGTTTGAGGAAACCTAGGGACACAAGAGTAAGAACCAATAAGAATAGATTTCCTAGAAAGCGCTGGTTTGATGAAGAATGCAAAACCCAAAAAAGAGTTGTCAACAGTGCAAGAAAAAACTTACAACATTTCTCAGACAATCAGTTCAATCGAGAAAACTATTTCATGGAGAAAAGGATCTACAAGAAAATGGTTAAAAGGAAGCGAGAAGCAGCAACTATACAGCATTACCAAATGCTTGTGAGTGCGCAAAAGACAGATCCCAAGAGATTCTGGAAATGTATCTCTAGAGCGAAGAGGAGGAGGGATACATTTTCCAATATAGACCCCAAAGCTTTTCTGTCCCACTTTACAAATCTAAACATGTCATCAGAGAATGACAGCTCTGTAGCTCTCCCTCAGTCTGCAACTCCATCACCTTATATCCCAGAATTGGATGATGATATAACAGAGGAAGAAACCAAACAAGCAATTCTTCATCTGAAATCAAATAAAGCGCCTGGCCCGGATGGTATTTCAGGGGATGTTTATAAAGTTCTGAATGGTTTATTTCTCTCCTGCATTACAACATTATTTAACCTTATTCTCCATTCTGGCACTTACCCTAAAATCTGGACAGTCGGAGTTATTACACCAATACATAAAGGTGGTTCCAAACAAGACCCCTCGTGTTATCGGGGAATCACTCTTCTGAACAGCATGGGGAAAATCTTTACATCGATTATTAGTACAAGGCTAACGGAGTGGGCAGAGGAACATGCATTAATACCAGAATCTCAGTTTGGTTTCAGAAAGAACAGAAGAACGACTGACTGCTTATTCATATTAAACACTGTAATTGAGCATTATAGAGGAAAACAAGTACCACTGTATGTCTGCTACGTTGACCCTGAAAAAAGCATTCGACTCTGTGAACCACACGCTTCTCTGGGTGAAGCTGGCACAACTAGGTATAAGCAAGCAATTGCTTACCTTGTTGCAATGTATGTATGCTAATGCAAAGTCATGTGTGAAAATTTCAAGGGGTAAAACTACAGCAGGTTTTCCCTGCCAGAAAGGTGTTAGACAAGGTTGCAACTTGAGCCCACTGTTGTTTAACTTGTTTACTAGTGACCTAGAGCTGGAACTGGGAATAAACAATGCTGGGGTTGAGATGTTCAACACCCGTTTGGACCTACTCATGTATGCAGATGACATTATATTGCTATCCCAAAGTGCAGCAGGCCTTCAAAAACATCTTAAGTCTCTACAGTCATTTTGCCAGAAATGGAAACTGGAGGTAAATACAGAAAAAACAAAGATATGTATATTTGGAAGAAGCAGGTATCAGGGGCCATTTCTTTGGAAAGACTTTCATCTTGAAACAGTACAGACATATTGTTACCTTGGAGTCTGGTTCTCAAAAAATGGTAAATTCAATAAGGCAAGACAACACATTTCCCAACAAGCACGAAAGGCTTCTTTTCCACTGTTACACCTATATTCAAGTCTGAAACATCCACCAGTCCTGGTAATGCTCAAACTCTATGAGATATTTATCGTACCAATCATGTGTTATGGATGTGAGATCTGGGGTTTTGAAGAAGATAAAGACATTGAAAAAGTAGAATTATGGATACTAAAGTATATTCTCAATGTTCCGGTCTCAACACCAACCATGGCAGTCCGAGGAGAATTAGGACAACTTCCTCTTCATCTGTGGTGGAAAGAAAGACTGTTGAAATATTGGGACAGACTTTGTTCAGAGGACATCCCACTTCTACTAAAAGATGCAGCAAATCTCTCCATTCACAATGCAGCTAATAGAAGAAATAATTGGGTGGGGAAGATTTTGTCGCTATTCAACCAGACAGGTTTTACATCAGAATTTGATGGATGTGAGCCTTTCCTAAGGAATCAACTAATGTGCACAATGAGAGATCAGTTCCTACAGAAATGGAATGAATATCTACAAAGAGAACACAGTGAGAGAGGCTCAGGAGGGAATAAATTGCGGACCTACAGAAAATTAAAACATATATTCGAATTGGAACCTTACCTTCTAAATATCCATCAACCTAAATATCGCGCAGCCATGGCAAGATTACGAACCAGCTCACATTCACTGGCAATTGAGGTAGGAAGGTTCCATAAGCCCAGGCCTCTCCCTGTAACAGATCGACTATGTACAGTCTGTGACACAATCGAAGATGAATATCACTTTTTGTGTGTGTGTCCACAATATTCATCAAAGAGGCAACAAATGGAAACAACTGTAGAAAATCACTTCCCTTTCTATCGTTTTATGTCCCAGGAACAGAAGTTTATATTTTTTCTCAGCCATACACACCCGTAACTGAACCACTCCGTATCCTCATTTATTTATCATGCTTTCATCATGCACAATAGTAGGTGACCAGTGAGCCACCCTGGCTCTTCAGTGGTCGTTAAAATAATAATATTATTATTATTGTTATTAATGTGGCGATTTTCAACGCAACGCCACTCGTGGCGCGGAATTATGTATTACGCGGATGGGCGTGGCAATATTCCGCGCATGCGTAATTCCGCGTACGCGGATAAATTTCCGCAATACTACCTGTAACCCCAGCCGTCGCCGTCGCCCCCTCTGCCGCCCCCTCAACCTCTTATCGCCTGTCCTTGGTAGCGTCGGGCCTCTGTCCGAAGTTGGATCAGCTCCTCTCATTGCTTCCTCATCACCTGCGTCCACCGCCCAACAACCATCACATCCTATTAGGCACGTGACAAAGCAAAAAAACAAAGCAAAAAAACAAGCAAAAAAAACAAAACAAAACAAAACAAGAAAAACCATACACAATGCACATGAAATACACACATACACAAACAAACACACAAACATCGGAGTTAGATGCTCCCATCCACCCAGGCTGAGTGAAGTGATCCCTCCACACACTCCACCACGGTCTCCATCACCTCCCCTATCAGTGGTCTGCCCTGACCCTACTACTGCTCCCTTACCATCTCTGGACTCGGTCATCTGTATGAGAATCCCTACTCTCCAACATGTTCCTAAAGCTGCTACCCAACTCCGCGATATCCCTTCCACTTCAGAGGGTTTCACCCTGCTTGGGTCCCCTATTGGCCCCTCTACCTTTTGCGAGGGATCTGTCTCTAGACGAATCCATAAAGTTCAAGAGATAGTTGCTAGGCTTAACGACCTTGAGGACTCCAATCGGAGTGTACCCTCCTCAGATCCTGTCTGGCCCTATCTAAACTCGCACATGTTCTCCACACCTGCCCTCCAAGTCTTATCCCCAAAGCCCTAGGCTCCTTCGACAATTTAATGAGAGGCGCCGTCGCTGGGGGTCCAATTCCCGACTGGTCGTGGCTGAAGGCTTCCCTACCATCTTCCCGGGGAGGGCTGAACCTTCGGCTTGCCTCTCACCGCGCTCCTGCTTCCTACATCGGCTCTCTTCACCAATGGCAGCATTTGGTGGCAAAAATCAGAGTGAAGTTTGCCCCGCCCCCTAGCCACCTTGCCGACTCCCTCCAATCCCTTTCCAGAGCGGCTGGACATCCAGATTGGGAATCCATTCAAGACATCGACGTCCCCCTCCTTCAACATTCCCTCTCGCGAGCTATTGATGCAGCCTCCCTGGATGCTCTATTGGCTTCTGCCACTCATCCCTGCCGTAAAGCGCTCGCCCTTTCAACCTCAATTCGTCATGCCGGTGATGTAGTTCCATCGTCTGCCTTAGGCCTCCACCTTCAGGACAGTGAATTTCGCCTATGCCTTAAATACTGGCTGGGCTTACAGATCTTTGAGGAGGACAGGAGGTGCCCTGTCTGCCTCTTAGTTGGGATGTGGGGGAAACGCCGACAGAATTTTTCGGCATAACTCCCTGCGGGATGCAGTTTTCTCAGCAGCACAGTCAGCCGCCCTCGCGCCTCGCAAGGAAGTTCCTTCCCTCATCCCGGGCACCCAGAATCGTCCTGCGGACGTTTATCTACCATGCTGGAAAAGGGGCCGCCCTGCTGCACTCGACATCACAGTCATATCCACCTATCCAGTAAGCTGCCGAGATTCAAGGCCACGCTCTGCATGTGGCGGAAGTACGAAAATTTGCCACCCATGGCGTGGTCTGAATCCGGTGTTTTCGGGTGTGGTTGTCTTTCACCTTTGTGTTTAATTTTTTTGTTTTGTGTCCTTTTTTTTCAATACTAGTGGCGTGCAAAGTGTTAAGTGTTGGATTAAAGTAGGGCTAGGGCTTAATTAGGGAAAGGGCCTCGATACTTATGTGTTGGTATAAGTAGGGCTAGGGCCTAGGGCCTTGATACTTATGTGTAGGACCAAGTAGGGCTAGGGCCTAGGGCCTCGATACTTATGTGTAGGGGCTAGTGCCTAGGGTCTCGATACTTAAGTGTTGGACTAAGTAGGGCTAGGGCCTAGGGCCTCGATACTTAAGTTCATAGACTAAGTAGTGCTAGGGCCTAGGGCCTCGACATTTGTTCATAGACTAAGTAGGGCTAGGGCCTATGGCCTCGATACTTAAGTGTTGGACTAAGTAAGGCTAGGGCCTAGAGCCTCGATACTTAAGTGTTGGACTAAAGTAGGGCTAGGGCTAGGGCCTCGATACTTAAGTGTGCCACACCCACCCCAATTCTAATTAGTGCCCACCCACTTTTGCCCCAAAGTCCTCCATTTGGGGGAAGATTTGGAAAGTAGGGTTTGGAGTGTTGGTCATGGGAGAAGGTGGCATGAGTGAGACACTTTTGATATTGGGAGATTTGGGCTCTAGGGCTGGGGCTAGGGCAATGTCCTCCAATGTCCTCCTGTGTCCCACGTGCTCCTGTCCTCCAGGGTGGGGCTAGGGTTGAGTGTCCTCCAATCCTCCAGGGCTGGGGCTAGGGCATGTCCTCCTATCCTCCTACGTCCTCCTGTCCTCCAGGGTGGAGCTAGGGCTGAGTGTCCTCCAGTCCTCCATTGCTGGGGCTAGGCCAATGTCCTCCAAGGTAGGGCTAGGGTTGAACCCTAATTTGGTGTACCATGAAACCACTTAATGCGTAAGCGTTGAATTGTGTTCCACCCCACGAAGGCCTGAGGTGGAAGCAAAATTTTTGTACATTTACTATATTGAATGCCACCAGCACATTGATCAATAAGAACGACTGACAATGCTAAATACAATGGTAACAACTGATGATGCACAATGGTAATCAACTATACTGCGCTGGAAGATTTTGAGAGTGTTCAGAACTTGTCCTGAACATTTTTTGCCGACCTCTGAAGTTTGTAGATAGACTGCATTCGTTGGCATTCGTTGAGTGATGGATCTTTAAATTTTTCTGCGAAATAATCAGTGCCATCTTGGTCTCCATCACTGAATTTTTTCCGTTTTTGTAGATTCTTTTTTGGGGTGACGACAGTGGTAGGGCCAGGGCTAGAGGTTCTCTCTCTTTTCTCACTGTGAGATGAGCCTTCTGTTTTCCTGGACGTAGCCCTTGTGGCTTTTGTTTTCTTTGCCAGATGGTGTGAGCCTTCTCTTTCTGTACTACTTTCTCGGCGTCTTTTCCTCGTAGCTTTTGGGGTTTCTCTCTTCCGAGCAGGGGATCTCCCTCTTTTGTTTTCCACCTGGCTTTCGTCACTGTCAGTGTTTATTGGGGTGATGACAGTGGTAGGGCCAGGGGCTAGAGGTTGCCCTTGTGACTTTTGTTTTCTTTGCCAGGTGGTGTGAGCCTTCTCTTTCTGTACTACTTTCTCGGCGTCTTTTCCTCGTAGCTTTTTGGGTTTCTCTCTTCCGAGCAGGGGATCTCCCTCTTTTGTTTTCCATCTGGCTTTCATCACTGTCAGTGTTTATTGGGGTGACGACAGTGGTGCGACTACTAGGGCTCGGGGTAGCCATTTTCCGCGGGTTTCTGAGTTGGGGCTCGGACTGCGACCCTCCCTCCCACCAATGATGGGCTGTATTGCCCTATAGGTCGCCACAGAGTCGTTTGCTGACGGCGCCTGATAGTAGCTCGCAGCCGTCGCCATTGAATGAGAGAGCGACTGGGACACGGCCTCCCGTATTGGCCCCTCAAGCCGCTTGTTTCTAATCTCTAATTCCTTACGGAAACTAGTGGGCCTCGGGAGGTCGTGTCCCAGTAGCTTGGCTGCCCTCTCCATGATCCGTGAGCAGGGTGAGGTGATCCGTCAAAGGCCAGAAAGGCAGCTTCAGATTTTGGGTGGAGAGCATGCAACACTTTCATCTTGGGTGCCGGCCGCCTCAGTCAGAAGAACAGCAGATCCCGTTTGACCTGTAGTAGTGGTGGATTTGAATTTGAGGGGCTAGGTTCTAAGGTTATGGTTACTAACTTGTCTTATGGTTCTTGACCACTATTATCAGATGTTCGTGATTCGTCAGTGTCCTGGAATCCAGGGCTCCCTGGACCTCCTCCTTTGCTCATCCCGTGCCGGGTCTTTGGCCATTGCTGTACCAGAGAAGAGAGGGGTGGAAGGCGATTTAGTGTTGGATGTAGACTCACCTGTACACAAGCCACGCTGCCATGAGACCGAGGCCCAGGTCGTAGCGTTGCTTATTCCTGTGCCCCCTGAGTATGTCCTTTCCGGTGGTGGTGAACAGCTCCACCACCTTCGGATCGTGGAGGAACTTGTTGACACTGTCAACCGAGGAAGAAGAACCCTGCAGGGTTTCGACTGGGAGGAGGTCTCTCCCTTCTTCATCTTCACCTTATTGTAGCTTTTGTGCAATTTCGACAGATGGCGCAGAACCCGTTTGGCCTTTCTGAGGTCCGCGTCCTCCTCCATCTGTGGTGGAGAGACAATAGTTATGTACATTTGGAAAACCACAGAGTCAACAGTAACTCACGGCGAGGGCCATAAAGTGTACTGCAGCCTTGTGAGCTAAAATGTGGTGTAGTACACCGCTGCCCCCATTCCCTCCTGACTGAGGTATGGGTCGATGGCATCAATTCGCAGTAGACTAGTTTCCTCCACTTTTGTCGGGTTGACGGAGTAGAGAAACTTTCCGACCGACCTAGTCAGTTGGAGGGCTGTGGTGGAACTCCTGTTCCCACCTGCATGTGTCTGCAGGTGTGAGTTGAAGTCATGAGGAAGGGCCCATTGGCGTGGAATGGAGTGGATGCAGGTGGTTTGGTTGGTTCGGTGGGACCTTCTGACTCACCCTTGAGCAGCAGAGCTTCGTAGATCTCTGAGATGGGTTGGGCAGTTTCAGTTTGACAGCTTCCAGTGGGGCCCTGGTTTTCTTCTTCAGAAGACGGGCCACTTCCTGTGGACTAACTCTGTGCACTTTGGTGAGGTGCTGGCCGACTTTCTGCACAGGTCCTGATGCACAGTCGAGTATAGGGCACCAAAAGTAGTTCTTCTTTTGTGGTCGCTTCCGTTTTGGGCCCTTGGTGCCCTTCACCATTGTTTCAGCCCCGGCGGTGGGTTGGAGGTCTGATGCCAGTGCTACTGGAGATTCAGGGGGGAGGTCACTTGTCAGAGGTTCTGACTCCAGTCCTACGGGAGGTTCAGGGGGGAGGTCACCTGTCACACATTCGCCGCAGAATTCTGCGTCGTACATCACGTCGGACCCGGCTGGTGAAGGAAGTGGGGGCAGGGAGTCAGATGCATTGGAGTTGGATGCATCATCCCCCTCAGTCTCTACCTCGTCCCTGATGCCCCCTGTCTCCCCTCCACCTCTCTCTTCCCCTCCTTTGCCCCCTCAGTCTCCACCTCCTCCCTGATTTCCCTCCACCCTCTCTTCCCCTCCTTTTCCCCATTAGTCTCCACCTCTTCTCCGACAGCCCCGTTCTGGTGGACGGTCTCTCTCGGATCAGATCCGCCATCTCCAACCTGCGACGGGAAGATGGCAGGCTCCTGTCTCCCCTCCACCTCTCTCTTCCCTTCCTTTGCCCCTTCAGTCTCCACCTCCTCCTTGACAGCCCCCTGTCTCGCCTCCACCTCTCTCTTCCCCTCCTTTGCCCCCTCAGTGTCCACTTCGTCCCTGACAGCCCCGTCTCCCCTCCTTCCCCTCCTTTCCCCCCTCAGTCCCCACCTCTTCTTCGACAGCCCCGTTCTGGTGAAGCTGGGGGACAGTCTCTCTCAGATCAGATCCGCCATCTCCAGGAGTCTTCTTCCCCCCATGAGTCTCCACCTCTTGCTGTATTTCTGTGGTGGTTGAGGTCCCTTTTTTCCGCTTTCTTCCTTCTCTTCAGCAACCATTCCAAATTCCTCGCCCCGTAATCATACGTTACCTCATCTCCGGGTTGTATTTCTCTTAGGGCGATCCTCCATTTGTCACGGACGTAGAGGGGGCGGGAGAGCTTGAGGTTTGGAGAACGGCTGTGGTTGATGAGCATAGCGACATCCCTGTACCTGGTACGGGATGCAGTAGGCTGTCTCAATAATGTAGCACCCCTCTGTGTTCTTTGCATACTCTTCCATTAGTTGTTTATGAAGTTCGGAACTGCGGCACTCATTCCGCGTTAGGGCTTCCGAATCGGCTGGCTGAGATGTGTGAGAGTCGTGTATCAGTAAGACTGAATGAAGAAATGCTCGTGGACGGGCTAGAACTGGGTGCAAAACTCGAGTCAGAAACGTCCTCCATTTTTTCCATCTCCACCCGCGTCCGCACGTGATTAAATGACAGTTAACCGAGGTTAATGAGTAAACCGGCGGCGCCCGCCGCTGCGGAGGCGGGTGTGCATTTGGGATCACCAACCGCGTGGTCTACAAGATCAAGCCGTTGGCATCTTGTGCCGTTGCTTTTTCTTTTTCTCTCCACCCCTGTTCCGGGGGTGTGATCAGGACTGGGCAGGGGTGGAGCCTAATGAGGCGGCTCCACCTCCAAGAGGGAAATACCCCTGACATGCCCCCAGTGACGTGCAGGCTGCATGGTCTGTATAAACGATACAGCGATGACCCAGTATGTATGGACGGAAGAGCCTGACAGCCCATACCAAACCAAGGGTCTCCAATTCGGTGATGGTGTACTTCTGTTCCGCAGGATTCAAGGACCGGGCAATTGGGTGAACTTTGCCATCAACTTGCTGTTGAGCCAACACGGCTCTGAGGCCTCGGGTACTGGCATCCGTATGAAGTATGAAGTATGAAGGGATGCTGATCCTCAAATTGTGGGTAGGCTAGGACTGGAGCATTCACCAATGCTTCTTTCAGGCGACCAAAGGCATCCTCACATTCAGACGACCAGTTGAAAACAGCGTCCTTCTTCAGCAGTGCATGCATGAAGTGGTGATGCGATGCGAGCAAACTCAGACACAAACCTCCTGTAGTATGAGGCGAGTCCTAAAAATTGACGCACTTGACTCACGTCTGACGGTGTTGGGTAGTCCTTCACCTTGTCTGTCTTCACAGGATCAGGCTTCACACCATCGGGTGAGACGATAATATTATGTCCCAAGTAGGGTACGGCTTCTCGTATAAACAGACATCTGGGCCTTGAGTCGTAGTCCTGCTTGTCGAAGTCGAGACAGTACCTGTCCAAGGTGAGTCAAGTGTTCCTCGAATGTCTGAGAACATACCAACACGTCATCTCTGTACACAAAACAATTCTTCCAGAGCAGTCCGGCCAGGACGACCTCCATTAGCCGTTGGAAAGTCGCTGGAGCATTACACATGCCAAAAGGCATTTGAACGAACTCGTGCAGTCCTCGATGGGTGATAAATGCAGACTTGGAAGCTGTCTCTGGATGAAGTGCTATCTGCCAATAGCCGGCTGCTAGGTCCAGTGTGGAAAAGAACTTTGCTCCGGACAATGTATCTAAAATGTCGTTGATGCGTGGTAGTGGGTACACATCTTTCTTGGTGACACTGTTTAACTTTCTGTAATCCACGCAGAACTGATAACTGTTGTCCTTTTTAGGAACGAGGACTACTGGACTCGACCACGCACTGGATGAACGTCGAATGACACCGAGACTCTCCATTTCATCCACCATTGCTGCGATCTTGTCTCAAATGGTACACGCCGAACTGGCTGCTTGATGGGGGTGGTGTCGCCAGTGTCCACTTGTACTTGCTTGTACTTGCTGATCTGTGAGGCCATTACCAGTTTCCAGTGAAAGTGCGTCATAGAGTCTCTCCAATCGTTCGTTCTCGTGGGAGCCTCCCTCGGTAACTGAAGGAGAGGTTATTTGAGCGTTTGCTGAGTCCAGCTGTTTCTGAGTCGGTGACACTGCTTCGGCTGTTTCACTGCTACCCTTCAAAGGCACCACATCAATTGAGGTAACCGTTCCAACACACTGGCCTGGCTCCAGACAAGCTGAGATGACTGCATAACTCCACCGCAATCAGAATCTTTCCATCGCTGTGTGTTACCACTGCTTCGGGTGCATCGAAACCCAGTAGTTGGTGTGGTTCAAAGAGTAGAGAGTCAGTTGCAGAAAAATGTGATTTAAGCTGGACCTCCAGTACTCTTCCTTTTCCAGGCGGGAGATATGCCGAGCGTATAATACACACGTCTCCTTTACGGTCAGGTAGTGCCTGGCTGGAGTCACTGGTACTTGGAGTATTACCACTGAGATTTGGTGAGTTGGTTGTGGGAGAGCTCCCTGGGGCTGCGGTGCTACTTCCGTCCTTGGTCTTGTCGGTGTCTGAGGAGCTAGCTTGGAGCCGTTCCATTCCCACGTAGAAACTTTACTCCGAGGAAGGGCAAAACATTCATTCCGAGCAAGCAGGGAATGTCGCTTCCCGGTTGTACAAACACTGGGACATGGACATCATGTCCATCAAGAGAAAACTTCATCCGTGCTTCAGCGGTGATTGTCAGTTCACTGCAGTCTGCTCCACTCCGTCCGTAGAGTTTGGCACTCGGTTGTACCAGGCTAGGGCAACACGTCCAGCTTCCCGCATACACTTCGCCACTCGATGTAAGGTCTCCCGAGACAGGATTGTCGATTGAGCCCCAGTGTCCACCACAGCTGTTACTGGGCAACCTTCAATCTGGACTTCAAGGTACAGGACAGGTCCAACAGCGTTAGCAGATTGGGCAACCACAGTTCCGACACTCGACTTTTGGAGCTTAGACTGCTCCACCTGAAGTCGCATTGTGGCCAGTAACCTTTCCATCTGTTCTACGGATTCCTCGCTGATACCAGGACTTTTATTCTGGTCACGAGTAGTGGGGTCAACAGGTAATTCAGATTCTTTCCCGTTGGCTGCGACTTGCGAGTTTGAACTCCTCCCTGAGTGTCATGGTGCTTCAGGCTTGAGCTTAGGGCAGGCATGTTGGAAATGGTTTGGGTCTCCGCAGTTATAACATCCACGTCTGCTTCCATAACGAGAGTTGTGTGCTGATGATGACTTGGTTGACGATTTCTGAGCATTGTGTTTTGAAGATTCCTCCTGTGACGAGTGTGGTGCCCTTTTCTTTCCTTCACTTGTGGATTGCGACTCAGAGTTCCGATGTGACTGAGGTCTTGACTTGTTCTCTCCGCGACTGGAAGCATATTGTTGATCATGGTGTTCCACCGTACGAGCTCGCGCATAGAGCTCCTCGAAAGACTCTGTGGTCTTTGGTGCTCCAAGCCTTCTTTGCTACTTGGGTAGGAGAGCCTGGTAGAATCTCCCCTTGATGATGCGGTCAAATTCCTTCATCCCGCTTGTTGGAAAAGCCTTGCGGCCTAACTTTTGCAATTCCATTCCAAGTTGCTCAACACTCTGCTTCTCCTGCATAAGTTGGTGAAATTCAAGCCCCCGCAATTCTTCTATGTCCAGCGAACGAAATCTCTTCTGGAGGGCTACCACCACCTTGGCGTAACTTGACTTTTCTTCCTCTGGCAGCATTCGTACAGTGTGCTCAGCTGTCTTCTCGAGATGAGCCTTCAACTGAAACAGCTTCTGTCCCTCATTCGATCCAGCTACTTTGGCTCGCTCCTCGAATTGCTCCACCCAACGCTCGATGCTCCCTTCATCGGTGTTGATGCATTCACCACTGAACTTGCGCAGAGGGGGAACTGTTTGGGCGGCCATCGCTTGCACTTGCGCCTCCATCATACGGCGTTGTGTGTCCAGTAGTTGTGTTACGATCATCATAACACTGTCCTGGCTTCTAGTGTCCACCAGCTGTGATGTAGGCAAGGGCTCCTTTTGAACTGTAGGTGCATCACTTCTCCCTCCTCCAGGGTCCTCCGCAACAACAGGGGCAGCATTGCCCCTCGATGATGAAGTTTGGGATCTTCGGACTCTTCTCTCCACTGAAGGTGAGAACGACACTTGCCTCCGGGTTTAGGTTACTGGGGATGTTTCAGGTGAGGTCCCCACCGTCGCCTGTTCTTCTGCACCGCTAACTGTCTCTGTAAGCTCTTCGTTTCCACCACTGGTTGCCGTCTCGCCGTAAGACTCACTCGCTCCTGTAGGTGGCAGAAGACAACTGTCTCGAGCATTAACACTGTCAGACAACACTTCCCCGTCCTGGTCTGGGGCTCGCGACCCTGGTGCGACATAGTCCTCTGCAGAAGTATGTCCACAACCCCTGGCTTGCTCTTCCATTTGATGAATGCGCTCTTGTACATAACAATGATGTCATGTGTGTATGCGCTGTCTCTACATACAGCCGCAGGGACAAGCGAAGAAGCTGGCTGCCCCGCAGGAGTCTATTTGCCACCAGTTTGTGTACACAAACATACTGTAAATGTATAGTACATTTGGAGTAAAACCATGATGTCATGTGTTGTGTGATTTGTGAAGAGAGAAAGGGGTTAAAGAGAAAGGGGGGACAAGTAGGGCTGGGAGGGCTTTTGTCCGCATCGCCCGGGCAGCAGCCCAACATTCATGTGGTCTTAGCTACGCCCACACCCACGTGCGCAGGAGTCGCTATAATATTTATGGTATGTATTTGGCCGGTCATCCTTTTTCTGTCATTGTATGACAACGGGTTTCGGTCCCTTTAACTTTCCGACCTGAGGTCAACTCTGGAATAGGCAGGACCACTCCCCAGCAAGGAGTCCGGCTTAAAATGTATACTTATACTAGTGTCTGTGTTTTATACTGTATATCTCGCTCACCTTTTCCTCTCTTGACTTTCTCTCTGTCTTGTAACTAAGCAGCTTGTGCTAGCTAGTTATGAATATTAATAAGTAGTGGTTTTGGCACAGGATGTGGATACTATTGTGACAGCTGGAATATACATATTAGTGTGTGTGTGTGTGTGTGCTCTCTCTACATACAGCCTCGGGACAAGTGAAGAAGCTGGCTACCCCGCGGTAATCTCTATTTGCCACCAGTTTGTGTACACAAACATACTGTAGTAAAACCTGTGTGTGTGTTCTCTCTACATACAGTATGAGGAACAACAGCTGCCCAGCACCTATCAGGAGTGCCTGCAGGGACTTATTTGCAGGCACCTTGGACTCAATATGAAACAAATATAGACTGTTTCAATATTGCATGTGTTGATAGTATGTTACGCGAACAGATTTTATGGACATGCCAGCATTTTTATTATCATTTTTAAGATTAGCAACAATTGTGCGTGGGCGTATGTTTCAATGGCACAGCCAAAACACTGGTGATTTATGGTTATATTTGTCGGATTTTTCCTACCTTGTTTTCCAAACTTATTAGCATATTCATATTCCTCCTCAATACATTCTCTATGGGAGAGAAAACTCGTGCACTACTCACCTAGGTGCGAATGTATGGCAAGCCAAACGTATCAAAATTCGGCCAAAATATAGAGCGCTCTAGGGAGACGTTCTATGTGTTAGACCGCCCTGAGTATATAGGACGCCCTATACGTTTCTAGGACGTCCTATGCGAATAGACCGTCCTACGCGTTTGGCGCACCATACATGCGCGTAAATCACAGCCACGTGGTGCGATGGAGGTTTCCAGCAAGACTGTTCTTGTTTGTTTCCGAGATTTGTTACAGACGAAAAAAAACAATTGGAGTAGGCTGTATTCAACGTGTTTGATGATGTGATAGACCGTGGTGAAACTTCGTTGCTGCTTCAGGTTAAAAGTGAAGGGTGGGCTGGAGAGTACGTTGACCTGGGCGAAGGGGATTCAATTCCTAACGGTGCCATTATCAAGGCAGTTGTCATTGAGCAGGTAAAAATTTATGTATTTTTATCTGCGTTCGGAGAGGGGAGTGTTGTCTGGTCTGCTATTAAAGGATTTACCTTTTTCCTACAGGGAAAGTGTCTTGCAACAACTGGAGCTACTCTCAGTAAAAAGCTTACAACACCGGCTAATGCTGAACGTTTGCAATTGGCAAAGCTCTTCCCTAGCTCTAGAGCTCGGTCTGGTAGTACGTTTGATCCAACTGCTGATTGTGTAGCAACGCCTGCACATAAGAAAAGAAGAGTAGTGGTATTTCAGGACGCACAACCAATCGTGATGAAAGTGTTTCGACCATTCATACCAATAAAAAAGTATCGCTGTGATCTAAAGCAGGATCAACGTATCAAAACACTGCAGTTCCTGAGAGGCCTGTCATCTGCACAAGTGAAGAACGTTATCCAAAGGGGCTTCCGCCAGGTGGGGTGTTCTTCCTTCCTTTTTCTGGAGACATCGTCCAATTCCCTGCGTGTTTCCCAAAATCAACAGTTGGATGGAACAGCAGTAATTGGGAGAAGAGGAGCTCTCTACCTCTGTGAGGTAATATTCTTTCTGGCCTGTTTTGACATTTTTATGTTAACACGTGCATATTTTACCCTTTCTGTGTTCTCCCTGCTGGGGTCACTGAATGTGACTTTTCAAGGTTTTTTTGCATTTGGCCAAGCCTCCTCAACAATTGTGTTTACACAGTTTAGCTAGCATTTTTATTGTGTAGGACACAGGAAGGCATAGAGGCGCAAGTCATAGGCGCATAATTACAGTAAGGCAAGGGGTAGGGTAGCCTGGTGCCAAAACCTTCTAGGGAGAACACTACTTTTCTACCATTGGTTTTTTACGTATGGACACAGGCAAATCCAGGACCGAGTGGAGTGGAACCGACTTCGACGCCAGGACCAAGTGGAGTGGTCCTGACTTCCACGCCAGGACCGAGTGGAGTGGCCCCGAATTTATCTACAGAGGCGGTCGAAAGTGATTCAGATGCGGATCTCCCATTGGTTAATGTGACCAAAGGCCTGGTAATTAATAAGCTTGCCATACAAGCACCAATCCCCCCTATCACGAATACCTTGTCCTCCTTAACTCACTGTGCATGTTAATAAGTACTATGCGGTTGCATACAAGGTCAATAGTTTAGCTTATAGCGTTTTTGTTGCACAAGAGTCCTGTAGGTAAAGCACTGCTTTTGTGAAATGGAAGGTCCTGAGTTCAATTCCAGGCAGTGCCACTTTCTTTACATTTTTTTCGTCTGACCTGGTTATGCTCATTAATTATTCATGGTTCTACATAATTACGTTAATAGTTGGGTCCTTCTTTTCTGTGTAGGAGCCATCACTTCTTCAGTGGAGGGCACTGAGAGAGCAGCAGGATAAGGAGTATAGGGAATCACGATCAAAAAAAAGGTGGGCAGTGGTGAGGTGGGAAAAGAAGAGTGTTTAACTAAGGACTTGACCACCTGTAGGTGCCAATGGCCTTGCATGCAGTGCACTGTGACTGACAAAAGTACTGTTAACTGGCCTTTTACGTCATTAAAACGCAATGATTCCAGGTCTTGCTCTATGGCAGGGTAGGGCTGCACTTGGGTGGTTTGTGCCTTTTGTTAAATGCTGGTATTCTTATGATAATTACTCACTTGCTTATTCAAATTTTTTTCTGAAATCCAAAGCTCTGGCTGATGATACAAGAAAAGAGGTATAGCAAAAAGTCACAAGACACACAAATCAAGTATTGTAAACCTCACTGTTGTGGTGTGCCGAAGGTTAATGATGCTATGTTTTCACACTAGATGATACAAGAAAAATTGGCTATGAAAAAGGAGTCACTTACTATGGCTATTTGCTTTCGTCTTCCTTCAGGGGAGCGTTTGGAGGATGTATTTGATCCCAATGATTCAACCAAGGTTTTTTTTATGCCATTGCTGTAAACTGCCTTTTAACCTTAATGCAGGTTCTTTATGAATACATATTCTGTTCTGGCGTTGTCCATTCAAATTTTGGAATTTTTACCAGCTACCCTCTTCAATTGTTGCAAGTTGTAGGCTCGAAAAAGATTGGTGATGTTGAAGGTGTGCTGGCAGTTGAAGAGGATGAAAACTTTCTGAAACTTTCTGAATCCTATGGAGTATTTGAAAGATGGGGTGAAGCATGAGCAATTCCGGGGGGGGGGAGTAGGACAAGGTCCAAGGTGCCGCACACAGAGCACTAAGTTTCAAATTACATTGGAATAGAGGGCAACTCCATCCTGTTTGTAGGCATAGATGGTAAAATATATTATCCTTTATCGCAGGTTGATGATGGAGCTGATGATGGAGTTAACACTTTCTATGTATTTTTGTACCGCGGTTCTCTTGTCACGTTAGCTTCTAGCACATAACAGAGTAGTAGAGTAATCAAGTAGTAGGCATATATGGTAAAATAAGATTCTGGGAGCCAAAAGTCTTATGCAACATCATGTAGTATATTATTATGTCTGTCTACATAACACTATGATTGGCAAGGGTTATGCACTGTCATGTGTTTCTCTTTTTTGTGTAGTTTTACCCACTGTCTGTTGATTTTTCCTTCTAACAAGCGGCATGCATATATGGTGCCAATTAGCGTTCATGGTGCTCCCCACACAGTTATTCGAAACAATGTTTTTGATAGTGTGATGACACTCTATCGAACTGAGAAGTCTATTTTGAACGAATATCCTCTCTATATTGCGTTTGACAGAGAGAGGGCAATCGACCTTGGTGGGGTTTCACGTGATATGTTTACTGCATTCTTTGATGAAGCTTACCATCAGCTGTTTGATGGGCGCACACTTCTCACACCTGCTATTCACGATTACTCTTCCCTGCCTGTGTTTGGTGCCATCATGAGCCATTCATACCTGGTGTCTGGGGTTCTGCCTATCAGAATGGTTTTTCCGAGTCTGGCACAGTGCTTACTCGGCACAGTGGAATTATCCGATGATGTTTTTTTCCCATCACTTATTAACAGCCTCAGCGTTCATGATGCTGCAGTGCTGAAAACTGCCTTCGATGAAGTTAATGCTGGTGCGACTGCTTTCAAGAGAGAGACTCACGCAGGCCTTCTCGAATTGGCCAGTCGTTTTGGGTCTAGACATGTTCCTACTCCTGCAATACTAAAAGATATGTTTCTTCATATTGAATTCATTCTTAAGCCAGCTGCAGCAATTATGGCGATCAACAGTGGAATTCCTGATCAGCATCTTCCATTCTGGAAAGCTTTGGGGGTGCAGGGTTTATTTAGAGTATACAAAGCTAAAAGTGCGTCACCAGCAAAGGTTCTAAAAATGCTTGATGAGGTATATACATACATCAGATCCTAACCAAGAAAGGATTATGATGTACCTAAAGCAGTACATAGGAAGTCTGAATTCAGAGGACCTTCAACGCTTTCTCCGGTTTGTAACTGGGACTAGCTGTATTGCATCAAAGATCAAGGTGGTATTCAACACGCTTACGGGAGCAGCGAGGAGGCCTAGTGCACACACTTGTCAGCCAAGCATAGAACTGTCATCAACATACTCAACTTACGTTGAATTTGCTAGAGAGTTGAGGTCTGTGGTGGGTGCGTCTGATGACTCTCTTTGGGGAATGGATGCACTGTGATATGTCATGGGTTTTACTGAACTGCTTCAGTGTCATAATCTGCATTGTGTATGGAAGTTCACTGATATTCTGTATCATGTTGACCATTTATGATTTCTGTTACTGTGCTATGTTAAATGATTGGTTGTTAGCTACGTTTTTACTTGACTCTGAAGGAAGTTGTTATAATATCTTCCTATAATGCTCACAGTATTATGCATCATTGGGGATGGAGCAAGCTAGGGTGTCTTGCATGTGAGATTCAGCTCTCCTTTGGGTCTTGTGTGACAAGGCATGTGTACGAGATGTACATATTATGACACTTTTCCAGGGAAGAAACAGAGTACTCTGTACGGGCGCATCCCTGTATATAGTGTTTCACCATTATAGTCATTGACAAAGCACAAGACAAACCTAACCAGTTTTTATCACACGGACACCATAAGAACTGGGGCAGTGGGTTAAACAGATGGGAGCTGTATACCTTCACTGTCTGCTATACATGGCACAATAATGGGAGTCAAAAATAATAGTGATGAAAGGCACAAAATCGTGATATGTCAGTTAGATTGCATGTGGGTTTCTAAAATGCCACCGTTGACTCATACAGCTGTATACCAAAATTTTCACTCTCAGCCAAGGGGCCACATGAAGCTGCAAGACTGCAACAGTCTCTGGTGTTAGGTTCAGTCGGTTCTCTGGCACGTGGACACCTTCAGTGGCTGGCATAAGCTCATCCTGGTTAACTCCATAGGTAGTGTCAATATTGTGGAAAAAATCCAAGGCAGGAAGATTAGCTTGCTGCAGTCTTAGGGAACCTGATGTGTAGAGTTGTAGGGGCGAGGAATGATGTGTTGTACGTAAGCCGTGATGGTTCCATGCGTTTCTGAACAATTCAATGCTCCTGTTGATTCTGGGAAGATACACATAAAGCGAATAGATGTAACTCGTTTAAAGGATCAAGGGATTGAAGACTTTCGAGATGATAAAAAAGTTTATAGTATAATTTTGTGACACTTCGGTGTAGATCTCGCCAAAGCCTTTCAATTCTGTGGTTGTGTGTTGAGCTCCCTGTCAGGACACTGTACGGTCAATACCTCTATGTCGTAACATATGCCTTGCGACCTGCAAATTTTCTGTTCCACAATCTGTGCGAAAATTTTAATTGCCATTGCCATTTGTACCATGGGGACTCTACTGACCTGCTCGTCTCTTCCTTTCCCTTCTCGTCCTCTTTTCTTCTCTCTACCTCTACCTCTGTCTGTCTGTCTCTCTGGTTCTTCCATTCAACAGGAGAAGGTTCCTGGGTCAACCAACAGCTCTATTATAATGTCCTGTCACTGGCCAATAACTCATGCAGACACTATGGAGAGCCCTATTGGTGGGTCTTTATCTATTATAGAGTTTGCATGTGCTCCGGCCCACACATACAGCATCGCAAGACTCATTGTCTGGGTCCGTATTATGTCCTATTTTGCATGTGTAAGGGCTTTGTGCTATATAGCACATGCTGTCAGGTATATATGGGTGTAAGTTGCCAGCGCAGTAGACGCACACACTCGTATGCGCTAGCTTCGTCCCCAGGCTCTTTTATGGGAGGCCTGGTACACACTGTATGCACATGCATTTATAATAACCGAGGAATGTCATTGCCCTTCGGATACTTTCGCTGCACGTCCATATATCCAATGAGTCTGGCGATGCTGTAAACAGCCAAGCCTCGTCCTAGGGTTACTTTTCCACAGCCAAAACTTTTCCACATCCAAAACTTACGGCCGAACACTCCACCCTTTCTTTCACGTTAACCCATAGCAGAGCCCACTGGAATGACATACTAAAATCTAAGCCAGCTAGGCTCTGTCGCTCACTTAGATTTTAGTGTGATCGCCTTCTTCCATTGCCCTAGGACGAGGCTCAGCAGAGGAATGTAGGGCTGGCCAAGTATTGGTAATCATTTCTTCATCATCATTGCTAAGAATGGGACCCTCATACTAGAGAACATTGAACATGGTTACCTAACACATACTTAACTAATGACCCTTACGTCATTTATTCATGTATCAGTTGTATCTATCATTGATTCATGAGAGCATCTGTTTCAATCGAGTTCTGAATACGTGAGCAAGTAGGGTTACTCCTTATTATTTATGATAGATACAACTCACCGGAGCACTGCGGAACAATCGCCTCGACCGTCGGAGCGAAAGATGACTGCAAACAGGAAGCCTCCCAATTAAAGAGCACCACCGCGCGGTCCAGAGATGCCGACGGTCCAGTGCCCGATAGAAGGCTGCGAATACGCAACACCCGACGTGGAACCAGTGATCGCGGCCGCACTCATCACGACTCATGCAACCAGCCACCAAACGCCCAGCGGACCGACGCAGACAGCGAGAGTGGAGAAGGTAAAGAGGCCGAGCGTATCATCAGCTGGCACGACCAAAGACTGGCAGTACTTCAAGTCAAGATGGGACGACTATGTAAAGGCAACCAGGTTGGAAGGGACCGACAGGATCATCCAATGCTGCGACGACCAGCTCCGCAAAGACCTCACTAGGAACGCAGGGGGCACCCTCACTGGAATGGCCGAGGTGTTCACAACTATAAGAAGGTTAGCCATAAGGGAAGAGAACACCATGGTCGCAAGGGTGACCTTACATAACATGAGGCAAGACCGAGACGAGCCGATATGCGCCTTCGGAGCCAGACTGAGGGGGCAGGCAAGCGTCTGCAAGTTCACGCAACAGTGTACAGGGTGCGAGGACAACGTGGACTACACAGAAGCCATGATCAAAGACGTGCTTTGCAGGGGTCTGGAAGACACTGAGATACAGATGGACTTGCTAGGAAACAAGAACCAAGACATGACGTTGGAACAGGTCTTTCGATTCATCGAGGCGAGGAAGCAGGGAAGAGGTCAGCATCCCACCTGCTACTGCCACAGGCAACGGACGCAGTGACTGGCAGCTCGTACAGGAGGCAGAAGAGACCGCCGGCCAAAGGCCCACCACCAAAGGATCAGGATACCTGCACGTACTGTGGGGCCAGAGGGCACGGGAGGAATTCCCCAACAAGAATCAGGAGAAATGAATGTCCAGCCTATGGCACCAAGTGCAACCGTTGCGGCAAAGACCACCACTTCGAGAAGGTATGCAGGAGCAAGCCTGTCACGAGGCGGCAAAAAACGCCGAGCACGAGGACGCAGTATTCGACACACTATGCGAGATCACGTCGACGGACGGCACCAAAAGCACCGCCCTAGACCACCATGTCTTCAACAAGTTCACAAAAGTGTGGTTGAGGAGGCAATCCAAACCTCAACCATACATTAGGCTACAGATGAGCATCCGGCGGGAGGAATACAACCACTTCGGGTTTCCTCTCAGAGCACCACAAGGTGGTCCTTCGTTAGTGCCATGGCCGACACAGGCTGCCAAAGTTGCCTAGCGGGTCTTAAGATCGTGAAGAAACTCGGCCTCTCCACGGACAACCACGACATACGCATCCTGGGTGCCGCCATACTGAGGCTATCAGGGAAAAACAACAAGGGCGAAGAACGAACCACCAGACATATGGTCTACGTGACTGACAACATTGACAAGCTATTCCTCAGCAGGGAAGCATGCGTAGACCTAGGGAATCATCCCAAACACATTCCCTGCAATGAATGAAGCCGAAGGCACCAACCCCGCCAACGCCATCACACCACCGACACCCCCCTACCACAACAGGAATGTCGATGCCCCAAACGGACAAAGCCACCACCAATCCCTACCTCCCTGCCATACCCAGCCACGGAAGCCAATAGGGAGAAACTCCAGCAATACCTCCTGGACTACTACAGCTCCAGCACCTTCAACATCTGCGAACACCAGACCCTACCACTCATGGCCAGCCCACCAGTGAGACTAATGATCGACCCACACGCAAACCCCACCGCCCATCACTCACCCATACCAGTACCTCTCCACTGGCAAGACGGCGTCAAAGCCGGCCTAGACAGAGATGTGAGATTTGGAGTGCTGGAACCCGTACCAATTGGAGAACCAGTCACATGGTGCCACCGCATGGTCATCTGTGCAAAAAATAATGGCACGCCCAGAAGGACAATCGACTTCCAACCTCTCAACATCCATGCCACCAGAGAGACACACCACACCCAGTCGCCCTTCCACCAGGCGCGATCCTGCAATAGAACCGCATTCGATCGTTGTCATGTGGAAATTGTTGGTCGTCTGTCGTTTGATCGTTTGGCAGGTTGGTAGCCGTGTGCACGTTACCGCGTGCATATAATACTAAGCGCATGCCTAGGGCAGCTCAAGTGTCGTTTCCTTGCCATGCCCCGTTACGCAGTGCTGTGGTATCGGTAGATGACAATGATTGGGCAATGTAATAGCCGCTTGGTACACAGATAATCACTGGGCCCCTGAGTAGCTACACTGAGAACACGAAATAATGATTATCAAGTGGGCCATGACATGGCCTCTATATAGATTGTCTGAGTGAAGGTGCAATGGTAGGGGGAGACAGATGGCATCACAGAGCTGGCCCTTTCGTGCCGTGTCTGGACTATGGGCCGCCGTGGCCTCAGGGGTGGCGTCCCTGGTAGGAGGGTCTGGGACAGAACCCGGGACCCTCCTACCAGGACATCGGTCGGTGGTAGCTTCTCTGCGCCACTGCAATCCTTGCACTTGTGGCTGTATATACCGGCATGTATTTGCTGTCTGACGACATTTTCCATCTTATATATATATAATTATGCCCACAGCCTCCATATGGCTATAATATTAGGTGTTAATATGTTATACATCAATTTCTGCTTATTTATGGAGATCCCATGGTATCCAAAGGGTTAAAAGCACTGTTGAGTAGCACAGGAACTCAACGCCATGCGCGCGGCTACCGTTCGCGCGTGAAACGGACAACGTATGCGCGCAGGGACGGATAACGAACGGGTCTCCGTGTTCTTCAGTTGCGGACATCGTTCTTCCTCCGTGATGGGACCACTTTTATGACGGACTGTCCGCCCACTGCTCCGTTTACAGTCCGTCCTAACACTGTTCATCACCGCGTTAGAATCCGTTTACATCCCCGTCTCACACTCCGCGCTCATAACCCGTTCATCAACGTTACGCATGCGCAAAAAATGTCAGGTCAGATTCGAATAAAACACAGTATACATACAGTAGTTCAGTCCACAAGGTATATAGAGTACATACAGTAGTTCAGTCCATATTAGTGTCACTAAAGCACTCTGGAGATGGTGGATTTAGTCTCCTGCTCGTTGAATTGTTTTCCGCTCTGGAGGGAGTAGAACCAGGCTCAGCAGCTGATCCCTCGGACTGGCGCACAGCCCACCTGGGCGAATTAGAGGGAGGAGAAATAAGTGACGGAGACTTATCTATCCGCTCTTTCTTTAGGAAAACATTCTTTCCCGGTGCCTGCCCTGAACGGTTGTCCAGTTTTCGGACCAACTTGTTAATCTCTGTAAAATCAGTGTCAGAGAGTCAAGAGTGATTAAACAAAAACTACATACTTTCTGAACGCCATGGCAAAGAATGCTTGGTTACTTTCTCCCCATCACTAGCCTCGCTCTCTTCCGTCATATATTCGAAACTTATTTCCATCCATTTCTTCTCTTCCTTTGGAGTCCGAATATACTTTTTACGGCTTTGATAGAGCTAAATAGGTAGATGAGAAATAATGGGTTACATTGTTTGAATGAAGACAAGCACTTACTCGTTTACGTCGTTCTCTTCTTCTTGATTCAGTCTGTACCTTTGTAGCTTGCTCGATCCTATTAGGCCTGCTGTCATTGAAGCCTTCTCCGGCTCTCGTAGTATCCGTGTACAGACCCTAGCAAAGTTGCTTATTAGTTCACAATTATGAAAATCACTTGACAGTGCAAAACCCTCGCCACTCATAGAGCTTGACAGGAATAGCCAACAGAACATGACTAGATATACTGTCCTTTTTCATCACCACAAGCACACCATGCAACTCCCTTCACTGCAAATCTCACTCCTAGCAGGCAGACCAGCAAGCTTGGTGGTATTGAATTACCTCCCTGATTACCAGCCTCCCATTTGGTCCATTGCGTGCAGGAAGGAGCCGTCTGTCACAGCGATCGTCTGCAATCTCTAATTAATGCACACCCACCCTGGCTGACAGCCGTTTCACCAGCTTCCCTGGCCTTCTCCGCTCCAGAATCTTAGTTTGCCATGCGTGCCTCCTACCCGATAACATATCCATGTTTGACGCTCAGAGCTTCCGCGGTCACCGAGAAAAACGGTGGACGGACGGACGCACACACACAAACTGAAACACAGACAGACCAACTACAATAACCCTCGCCATGCATGTGGGCAGGCGAGGGTTAATAAAACCAGACACACTTACGCTGAATTCTCTTAGGAGAGTATTTGTCGGAACACTGCTCCGTCAACTGTGAAACCAGGTACTCTTTTGCGCTCTGATTTAAGGCACTGTTGTACCTTCAGGCACACATATAAAAGTACATGCAGGCATTGGAGGTATACTTACGGCTCAGATCCAACCAACCGCTTAGACGTCTCTGCATTTTCATGTAGAACTTTGACAAGAGCCTGTAGCAACCACATCCACAGAACAAATTATGAGAACTTACTCAATAGCTACTGTTTTGCTTACAGAAAGTTGCGTAGGAATTTTCGACTTTTTATGGGTTGAGCCAGAAGTGCTAGACCCTGAAAGAGAGCTTGGAGTGGAGCTTACGGATTCAGAGAGACGCGTATGTAGCTCTTTCATGTCTGCTCGTAGGGAACACAACTCCTCCTTGACCACTGCCGTCTCCTTAGCTTGCTCACGCACCAGGCACACAATCTGGTCAATTTTCTGCCCAAAACCAACCTCGGAAACATTCACCTCCGAGTATTCTCGGTTGTTCTCGGTTGTCCTCGGCAGGGTACATTTGACGAGCAATCAGTTGAAACCCCAACCCCATACCCTGTGGTCTTAAGAGGGAGTCACCTCGACTATACTATCCATTCTGGTGGCAATATGAGAGGGAGATCACGAAGGATACACCGCTGATAGCACTCCACACACAGATAAAAAAATGGCCACTGCAACGCGTGACATTCGAAAGTGCGCTTAGTCTCGTTCCCAGACCTCTTTCCATGGTCTGGGAACGAGACTAATGTGCACTAACGCGGGCTTCCAGCTAAAAATGGCGACCAGTCTTGATGATGACGATACTCGGAATCTACTTCTCTCCTACCATTCCGCATATATGCCGCCTTACTCCCCGTTAAAGGTATTTTTTATGTTTCACTTGAACAGTTCATTACTTTTGCAACTATCCTAGACAATCAGAGATATCACTCCGCCAACAACCCCAGTGGGTGCTAAACGCCAGTTATCTGAGGCGGTAAGTAAAAATGCACTGCTTTATGTATTACACATACTAGTCGGGTACCTCATGTTGGACGTGGGTGAGGTATAGACCGATCCGCTGACCTCATGTTGGACTCTGATCCGCTGACCTCATGTTGGACGTGGGCAAGGTATACCTTGATCCGCTGACCTCATGTTGGACGTGGGCAGGGTTATAGACTCTGATCCGCTGACTCTCATGTTGGACGTGGGCAAGGTATACCTTGATCCGCTGACCTCATGTTGGACGTGGGCAAGGTATACCTTGATCCGCTGACCTCATGTTGGACGTGGGCAGGGTATAATAGACTCTGATCCGCTGACCTCATGTTGGACGTGGGCAGGGTATAATAGACTCTGATCCGCTGACCTCATGTTGGACGTGGGCAAGGTATACCTTGATCCGCTGACCTCATGTTGGACGTGGGCAAGACTCTGATCCGCTGACCTCATGTTGGACGTGGGCAGGTATAGACTCTGATCCGCTGACCTCATGTTGGACGTGGGCAGGGTATAATAGACTCTGATCCGCTGACCTCATGTTGGACGTGGGCAGGGTATAATACCTTGATCCGCTGACCTCATGTTGGACGTGGGCAGGGTATAATAGACTCTGATCCGCTGACCTCATGTTGGACGTGGGCAAGGTATACCTTGATCCGCTGACCTCATGTTGGACGTGGGCAGGGTATAATAGACTCTGATCCGCTGACCTCATGTTGGACGTGGGCAGGGTATAATAGACTCTGATCCGCTGACCTCATGTTGGACGTGGGCAGGGTATAATAGACTCTGATCCCGCTGACCTCATGTTGGGTGTGTTTTTAAAAAAAATGTTGGTTACTCTTTTCACCACTTTCATATCTCCATGCAGAAGCTAAGAAGACAACATACCAAACGAAAGAATTTTAGAGCACGAAAAAAGGCACAGAAGGCAGCTAGGTGGGAGGAAAGGTGTAACGAGGCATTGAGAAGGCGTTGGAGAGAGAGAATGCAAAAGTTCAAGCTTCATCAAGAGTTAGATATAAAAGAAAAAGAGGAAGAGTGTAAAAAAAAGCGAGAAGCTCTTGCCACTGCTTTAGAAAATACAGCAGTTAAAATTCGGAGAGCAGTGATGCATAAAAAATTAATGACCACTTCATATGCGTTTCGGACCAGCTTGAAGAAAGTGATACCGGTACACTAAATCTACCTTCCTGCCGTTCATCAGAAACAGATCATAATGCTACACTACTTCATAGCACTTCGATGTACAGAGACATGGCAGAATACTACAGTGCTGAAAACCGAAGGCTAAAAGTCAAAGCTAGTGAAAGTATAGAAGCTGTTCGTCAATTTTGGCGAAATAATATTCTAGAGGAACGCACAAGGGCTGGAAAAATGGTGATGATTTCCCTGAGAAAAGCATCTAGTCAAACACTAACAGATTAACCATGTTTTTCATACCTTTGTATGCGTGCATGGTCTAAGACCTTCATGATTATTATTAAAAAAACATTGAAAACAAAAATATAAAAGGCCTCCTTGTGCCGATAAAAAGTAGAATTAGACAAATACTCGTCACAGTGAGGGCAGAATAGTCGATCTCTACGACGCTTTCCCTTAGGCTCAGCCATGCTTCTCGCGGAGCCGCGCCTTATCGTTGTAGAGAAGGCGTGGCTCCGCGAGCGAGGAGTGGCTGCGTGCATCTGTAATACTCGGCGGACAGAACGGAGGAGCACGGTTACACGCGGACCAGAATACGGTGACCGTTCACGCGGTTTCCGTGAGTAGTCCGTATTCACACGCAACACGGAATTCCGTTTAAATCCGTCTACAGCGCCCGACTTTGCTGTGTAGAGGCAGTGTAAAATGCACCCTACATATACTATTCATGTGCAAAAGGAACCGCTAATTCATTGGCTGGGTATTGCCACATATCGCTCTATATCTCCTAAATCTCTTATTATCCCAACAGTGAAATTACAGGTATATATCCTTTTTATTGTAGCCTATAGTTCAATAAAAAGACTGACAGATAGACAATGGGATACTGCTGCCAACATGCACGGGGGTTAATCCTTGATTCAAATTTCTACTTCCATTCCCGGAGGAAGATTAACGGCCATTATACTGGCGAGTTAACGGGAAATGAAGGTCAGAAATTTCGAACGGTTTTCTCTGGACTGCTCCGTTGCAAAGCTAGAGCGCGAAAAAGGCAATATGCAAATACACAATGGATGGGACGGCTTACCGTGGTCTGATCGATCCGCGTGCTCTGCGTACCTCGGAGGCACCAGAAGATGCAACGCAGAGCGTGTACCGCCTCTCCCATGCTTCTAGTAGTGTAGTTAGCCCGCGTCAGACTCTGCGCGAGCTGGCAAGAGACACAACTAAACCCAGCCCATCAATTAGTGGTAAGGCACATGCGTTTACTTATGCGTGCGCATCACAATGCGCCAAGGGATGCCACGCGTCTGACAAAATTGAAAACCTGAAATTTGGACTTAGGCATAGTTGGTGATTTTATGATTTATTATGTCATTTAAATGCACACTGCCCTGGCACTTTTTTCATTAGGATTGAAAAGAGTCTCCTTTGAGAACATGTATGAAGAAGAAAGGGTAAGTCATCATGTGAAATACTCCTTTGGTTGTATAGTAACTGATGTGTATCTCTATTCCACATAACCTAAATATTTTTGGGCTGATAATTGGCACCAGATGTTAGGAAGTATATACCCTTGATGCATATTTCAGTTGCCATAGAGACGTTTACCTGTAGGGCTTCAGTACAGATGGACTCAAACAGAAAAGAACTATTTTTTCAATGTAGTTTAACAGTAGGTTAAACGTAGTTCACGGAAGGAGCCAGCCCCCGCAGCGCGCCGACGTCATACCAAGCGGTATGAGGCGCACGCGCCAGCACGCGTATGCCCAGACGAGTACCACGTGCGACGGTGTCAGTTTCAAGGCGAATCTTAGACGGACAGTCGCGTCCTACTCGCAGCGTCAGATTTTCAGGCAGAGAAGCCTCTCTCCCTTCGCCCCTTGTCGTTCGGCCGCGCCTCGTGTGCAGGTTTCCTCCCTCTTTCCCCTTCCCGTTGTTTCTCCCACCTCGGTCGTCGGTGCAGTGCGGATCGTCGGGTCTCTTTCGTGCTTCAACTTACCTGCACGCCACCTGAGTAGCCCCCGGCCCCGTCCTTGTTTCACGCCTCGCCGTTCCTCGGCACGGACACCTGCGTCGTCGGGAAGTTCACACCTCACCTCACGTGCAAGCATAGTCACACCCCCCCTCCCTTCGTCTCTTCCGCCAGCCCTCAGCGCGATGGCAACAGACGGCAGTGGCTCTGCTTCTCCGGCCTCCCTCGACTCTACCGGCCAGTTCACGCCGGCCCAGCTGGCTATCATCCAAGAGATGATAACCAACGCCGCGACGCGCTCCGTCCCGTCGTCGGCCTCGACTGAGACCCGCACAACTACAGGAGTCCACCCCGTGCCGCCGGAGAGTCACCATTGCGGCGGTAGATACACGTTCTGTGACTGCGCGCAGCGGTATCTATGCACGCCCATACGGCGCCGGCCCGGTCGCGCCCGGTTGGCGCGCACGTATATACCTGGGCGCCGGCCCGCGTCACGCTGGGCATGCTATCGCCCGCTAGCATTCACCCCTCCCGCCCCCGCTGCAGGACGCTGCACTACGGAGTCAGGGGGCGTACCGGACGCCAGCCGGCTGTCCGCCATACCCACCTTCTCCCCAAGTGACCCTGCGCCTTGTGGCCTCGACATCTTGGCATCTGCCGCGTTGACAGACCACATCGGACCGGCACCCGCAGTCAGGAGCGGCGATGTGGAGCTGCGGCGACTACACGCTCCAGGGCCATTCACCCATCAGCCATCGTGCCTCCCAAAGGTGGTGAGGAAACTCCTCGCGCTGGAGTTCGTGGAAATGGGTAAACTCCGGGCGGACATCTGGCCCGAGGAACCCGTCTCCTCAGACACCGGCGGTGCCCCCCGCCGTCCAAGCAAGCCGCCGGTAACCACACTCCGCGTCTGGCTTGAGTGCTTTGGCCGCATGGCCGCCGTCATCACCTCCAGATTCCCGGAGAAGGCTGCAGAACTCTGGGCATACCAGACCACCATCATCCACGCTGCCCACTCTTACGAGGGTGCGAACTGGGTTGCTTACGACCGTCTCTACCGCCGCGAAATGCTGGCGGCGAAGAATCTCAACTGGTCGGTTCCCAACCAGAGGCTCTACAGTGAGGCCTTCACTGGGCGGGCCAAGAGGCACCCGCAGTGCCCCCCACTGCCTCTCAGAGGACCACGCGGCGGCAGGCTGCCCTCACAACCCCAACCCACCCTTCGTTGGGTGGTTCCAGAGAACCCCACACCTCCAGTTTGGTCCCGCCGCATCCGGGCCGCCAAGCACAGCGCCACTGAAGGCACAGGAAGTCTGCAGGAATTTTAACAGCAACCGCTGCCGCTTCACCGGATGTCGGTACCTGCACGCATGCACCGACTGCTCCGGCCCACATGCGGCTGTCAACTGCCTGAATAGGCAGCCGTCGTCAGGCCGAGGTGCTCCGGCACGTAGTCGCACCCCCGCTCCAGCCGCAGCAACCCCTACCCGTCAGGGGCCAACCGTGGACTCGAGCAGCAGTAACGGTCATAACAGCGAACCAGGCAGGCCGCAGCAGGCCCACGTACGAGTTGCCAGTAGACTGCATTCATTTAGTAGCATACTCCTACTCGCTTCTGCATGCATGTCATGGAAAAAAATAAATAAATAAATAAAATAACTATAAAATAGCTAAATTCAAGTTAATTACCCCCCCCCCCGATTGGTAATGTCACTGACATCCCCACAGAATGGGGATCATTCTACAAATACACGGCTGACCTGTTGTGCATGGACACCGGCTCCGGCTCCAGGACGGAAGTGCACCCGCTGCGCAGCCCGGTGCACTCACCTCTAGTCCCAGCTGCCTGGGCATCGGCCCCGGGGGATCACCCGGACAGGGCATTCGTGCAATACCTGCTACGGGGCATGACAGATGGGTTCCGGATCGGCTTTCATCATGATGCCCCGCTACGGTCTGCCCCTCGTAACACGATGTCCGCTCTGCAGCACGCGGAGGTCGTGCAAGCTTACCTCGCCAACGAGTGCGCTCTGAGTCGCATGCTCGGCCCCTTCCCACCCTCTGTGGTCACCCAGTTACCCCCGCTCCATGTAAGCTGATTTGGGGTAAAGGGCCACAACACAGGAAAATGGAGGTTGATTACAGATCTGTCGTACCCTCCATCATATAGCGTCAACGACGGTATCGACCCGGACCTCTGCTCATTGACGTACTCCACTGTCGAGCAAGTAGCAACTGTGGCAGCCTCCTACCTGCAAGGAGCCCTTCTTGCCAAAATCGACATCGAGTCGGCCTATCGCCTTATTCCAGTCCACCCTCTGGACCGCCCGTTGCAGGCAGTGGAATGGGACGGGATGCTATATGTGGACCCAATGCTGCCATTTGGTCTCCGTTCGGCCCCAAAGATCTTCAATGCCGTGGCCGACGCCCTGGAGTGGTGCATACGGAATCGGGGTGTCAAACACGTTTTCCACTACTTGGACGATTTCATCGTCATTGGCCCTCCCAGCACCACCGTATGCGCAGAGGCCATGGCAACCCTAGACCGGACGTGCTCCCAGTTGGGCGTCCCGATTGCGGAACACAAGCGGGACGGGCCCACGACATGCCTGACTTATCTCGGCATCGAGATCAACACCGCCTGTGGTCAGCTGCGCTTGCCACCGGAAAAGCTTCACCGCTTCCAAACTCTTTTAGAGAAGTGGGGGCGACCGGAAAGTCTGTGGACGACGGGAACTCGAATCTCTCATTGGAACCCTAAACCACGCATGCGAGGTGGTTCGGTCCGGTCGCTCTTTTCTCCGACGGATGATCGATTTGCTCCATGCCGTGCCATCACACCCGACACGGCCTCACCCAATCCGGTTGAACCGGGACTTCCGGTCAGACCTGATGTGGTGGCGCACGTTCGTAGCGAGCTGGAATGGGATCTCATTTCTCCCTCCCCCCTCCTACCTTCCACGTCTTCAGATGGCATCTGATGCATCAGGTTCATGGGGTTGCGGTGCTTGGTACGGGCATAACATGGTGAAGGAGCTCCTTCCGATCGTCCTGGCGTGTTCAGTTTGGGGACCCACGTGGGGCAGCTGCCAGGTCGTGTGCCTCTGCGACAATCAGGCCGTCGTGGCATGTTTGCGCTTCCGCACGAGCAGAGTGGCCCACGTTGTGCGTACACTGGCCTTTATAGAGGCTAGATGCACATTCTCTCTCACCCCTCAGTATATTGACACCAAGTCTAACCATTTGGCTGATGACTTATCAAGGGATCTTCTTTCTTCTTTTCTCTCGAAGGTCCCACACGCCGACTCCCAGGCGACCCCACTGCCAGCACACCTTTTGGATCTTCTCCTGGACCCAACCCTTGACTTGGCCTCGCCGCATTCGCTCCAGCTGTTCAGCGATACTTCAGAGACGGGCTCGCCCCCTCTACCAGGCGCTCTTATGACTCGGCCATGAAGAAGTTCACCACATTCTGTGAGCGCTTCCAGGTGCGCGACCCGTTCCCAGTTACGGAGGGCCTTCAATTCTCATTCGCGGCGTTTATGGCCGACGCCGGCTTAGCACCGCAGACGTAAAGTCTTACCTCGCGGCACTTCGTAATACTCAGCTCCTCCCGGACCCACGTGAGCAATCCTCGCTGCCTGTCCTCAGAAGGGTGCTCGCAGGGATCAGTCGGTCTCTCCTCGGTCGGGGTCAACCCTCGCGGGTACGCCTGCCTATAACTGCTACTGTACTACGCAACATAAAACAGGAGCTCGACCGTTCAGCCCATCCGGAGAGGCTGGTATTATGGGCTGTGTGCTGCACCGCCTTCTTTGGGTTTTTCCACCTAGGCGAACTGCTGCTCACCAAGCAGTCCGACTTCAACCCGAGACTCCACCTCTCCTGGGGGGACATGGTCGTCGACAGCCGGCAGGCCCCAACGATGCTTCGATTTCGCCTGAAGCAGTCAAAAACGGATCCCTTCGGCCGGGGCGCCGACGTTGTACTCCTCAGGTGTGTTAAGGACTGGGTCAAGCAAAATCGACTGAAATAAACAACTGAGTTCAAGTAAAAGATTTGGGCCAACCAAAGGTTATATCGAAGTCAAACAAAGCCTGATATAAAGCTCAATCAAACCGCAAGTGGGCGTGGTTACATTGACCACGCCCACTTCCGCATCCATGGGATAGTACAATCTTAGTAGCGTTGCTCTCCGAGACAATATCGAGAAAGGCAGTCACGAAGACGCTGGTTATAGGCAACGAAGTCCACACCTAACAAAACCTAGAGGACTTATCTAGTAGGTATCAATTTTGGATAGAGATCCGCGGCACCAAAAGCGAGAAACAGGCGAAAAACGCAAAAAACAGTACCTTGGTCGGAACAACTCCCGAGTGTTTATCTGCCAATCCGTTTTTCAATCTCAATCCAAAATTGATACATTACAAACCGATGGTATACCTATCGTTTGCCCCAAGAAATATCGCTGTAGCACACGTCTAACTACACCGCCTCGACAAAGGTGGACTTTACCGGCCATCGCCATCTTTCTAAACAGCGTCACGTGATTCATCGGAAATTCACTCGCGTGTGTGCGTGTGAGGATCAGCTCCGAGATACCCCAGGTACCAGCAGCCCCTCTAGCCTTAGCTCTAGTCTCGGTACCAGCCCCTCTCAGACGGGAGAGAGGGTCTGGTACGACACTAACCAAGCTCTGCTTGGTGCCGGCGGGTCGTCGCTCGTTCTCTCGCCGGGGCCACTACTCGCGGGGACTCGCACCGTACGAGCGCAGCTGGGAGGACTCAGCGTGGCGCGCCGACGCATTGAGATGAATACCATGGCAACTATGTAATTTCAAACCGCGGTATGCGTACTCGCGCGACAAGCGGAAGGCCCAGTCCTTAACTTACCTGAGTCGGAAGAACGGGATGTGGCTTGTGCCCAGTTGCCGCAGTACTGACCTACGCAGCCGCTCGGGGGAACAAGCCCGGCCCGTTCTTCGTCACCTCATCTGCGAGGGCCCTGATAAAACAAGAGTTCATGTGTGAGATCAGGAAGGTTCTGCTCAGGTTGGGCCTCCCAGACAGGGACTATGCTGGGCACAGTTTCCGCATCGGCGCAGCGACGTCCGCCGCTATGGCAGGTGTGGAGGACTCTACGATCCACCTGTTGGGTCGATGGCAAAGCGCGGCATTCCTCCGGTACATCCGGACCCCCCACGAGAGGCTGGCATCCATCTCTTGTACCCTCGCAGCGCAAGCTCGCAACGACTGAACACTTTGTCTTAACTTATGGGCCTCACTCCTTAGTGTACCTCCATATTTATTGCCCTTACGTACTTATGTGTAATTATATTCTTTGGGGGAAGAAACAGCAGCCACCAAACTGGCGGCAGCTCCTTGGGTGGACTCGCCCTCTAATAACAGGGGCTCGCAATCATACTCCCCCAAAGAAGCATGCCGCAGGGTGGTGTCCTGCCAAGATAACGAACCCGGCAATTAGGAAGAGGGTGCTCACGGGAGTCACGTGACCAAGTTAGGCAGCCCATGGCCTACCACGTGACCCGCGGCATCCGCACGCACGGGGCGACCATGTGTCACCACGTGACCCGCCGTGCCGGGGTCCGCACGTGACCCGCCATGCCGGGGTCCGCACGTGACCCGCCGTGCCGGGGGTCTGCACGTGACAACCAGATGACGGAATCGGACACCCCCGCAGGGTCTGGCTCCTCCAAAGTATAGAATGGGCAACTAGAGTTAATGGTTATGCATGCTCTATTTGTATGCATATACTGGGAATACAATTCTTGGTTATTATACCAAGTTATTTTTTTACCAGTATACCCATTTGATAAAGATTTTGAAGTAAAACAAATTTTTTACAAGAAGGAGACACCCATACCATAATGATAAGTACAATTAAATAAGGAGCTAAACAAAAGTACCAGAAAAATTTAAGAAATATCTCAATGACTTTCAGTAAGAGCTTCGATGTGACTTGCAGTTCAAGTTCCAATTCTTGACCTGGGGTGTGTCCCTCTCGATAGGCTCGCATTATCTCTCTGACTTTTTCTGAAGTACTTGCGTATGAGGGTGACAGATACATTGTTCAGTGCCCTCTCAATCGTCCGTTCTAACCTTGGAATGTATAATCACAGTGTTGTTTGGTGCAATGCTTCGCATGTCCCCAGCAGTGTTCAATCAGATTTAATTCACTTTAGGAATAAAAATAACTCTGTGTCCTCGACTGTAAGGTTTTTTTCCCACTTTTGTCTTCTCGTATTTGAAATCCGGCATCTCTCCCAAAACACGACGCATATCTGCAGCTTTCATACTTCGTACATCCACTCCACACTCGATTAGAATTAGAAGTTTTCAGCGGCCGTGGCTGTGTACAGCTTTGCTCCCTCATTTCTTCTGCCAACCTGACGAGCGTTCGCTTCCTCTTGTGGGACATTTTGGGTGGCATAGTGAGGTTGGCTCTCTGGCTGCGCATATCTTCCTCGAGTTTCACGCACGCCACGTGAAAAATTAATCTCCATAGCACCGCGCAGAAATGTGATTGGTCAATATGAAAATGCCCGTATCTAATGCTGGACTGGGAGAATAGGAATGAGACTGGATATAGACGTAGTACTTAGCTAGCGGAATTCCGTGAGCAAAAATTTTCCGCATACTATTTATAACGTTGGAATGACATGATCGGGAATTTTTGGACATTTATGACGATTTGCACTAGGTCTGCTGCGTCAAAAAAGTGTAAGTGCCCTCCACTTCTCTTAAAGCCTCGTTGGCCTACGAATGCCGTGCGGAAAACAGTTGAAGAGTGTGTTAGCTGACTAGGTGTCATGGAAGCACGTCCAAAACGATTATTCTTGCTTCCTGTAAGAAAAATGCACACCCAGGCACCTGTAAACACATATCTTGATTGCATTCTACATTTCTGCGTACACATGACACCACTCTCTAAAGTAAATTTTAAAAAAAGAGGCATATATGGATGGAATCACTAAGTACGGTAGTACTTAGTATAATGGGCATTGTACCTAGCATCATAGATGTATGGGACTATGATAAGGAGTTTTGTTCATCATCTTCTTCTTCTTCTTAAACCAGCATAACTCAAACACCGAAAGAGATAAAGCCATGAAATTTTGTGGGAATGTACATATCCATAACCACATGTGGAACGTCATACTTTTTTGTATGACATGTTTTAAAATGCATGCACTAAGTAGAGTGCATTTAAAATTGAGCAACTGCGCGAGACCTCGCACTCTTCACACTTACATTTGCAGTTAATTACGGTAACACAATTTTAAGCCATTAAATGCCACAAAATATTGATGAATACTTTTTGTGTGCATTTATGTGAATTTTGTCAATCTTTTCTGCAGAACATCAGATCATCACTGCGCTCTGGCAAGTAAGTTTGAGTTTGATTTCAATTATATCTCAAACAATTGTGTGTTGTATCAAAGGAGACCACGTGAAGATGATTCAAGTGATAGCAGTGAGAGAAGTCCTAAAAGTAGTGGAGCATCACTGCACTCTGGCAAGTAAGTTTGAGTTTGATTACAATTACATCTCAAACAATTGTGTGTTGTATCAAAGGAGACTACTTGAAGAAAGCTCAAGTGGTGGCGCTGATGAAAGCAGTCCTGAAAGTAGTGATGCTTCCACCGAAAGTCTTCCGTCTCCTCCCAAGTACTGCATAGTTTCTGATTTGCTTGTGTTCTATAATATGTGACTGTGCACGCAAAAACCAACCTTACGCCACACAATGTTTTTCGAGTTTGCGATGTATTTTGGATGACCACCGCCTTTTGAACGAATGTAAGAAATTTGAAGTGTGTACCTGGTTTCGTTTGCGAGCTAGGGCTGTTTTTTTAGGCTATTCACAAAACACAGACTGCAGAAACGGGAATTTTTAGTAAGCACATGACCCCACGCAATGTTTCCACATACTTCGTCCGTGTCACGCAGCTGTAAAATGTCAATGTTTACCTGCCTCGCATTCATGGAACGCCTCGCAAGTGTTTTCTACCTGCACTCGAGCTATCCTTCCACTATACCTTGAAGATGATTATCTCCCCAGGAAAAACTCCAGTGGTGGTAGAGCCAAGTAAGTCCGGCTACTTCTCCGTATACTTACCACTATGTCTCCGCATTACAAGCCACTTGTTGGTGACCTCGCTGCTTCCCTAGACTCCTTGTGCAGTGCTCAAAGTCACGATATCGATGCTACGGCTGTAGTGTCTCGATCGATACACAGAACAAACTGCACCATCCCTATTGTGCATGAGGTGGTTATACAGCATAGGTTCAAGCTGGCAAGAGACCACGAAAAACTAAACCCAGCCCATCAATTATGTAATGGTATATACGGTGCTTACGGGTGCGCGTCATGTGTCACAATGCTCCGAGGGTTTGCACTTCAGTGCTTTTCATTTTTATATAGTAACATTTCTACTTATAAACTGCCACATTCCCTTTAATTAAATTCCACTTGGACTCTATAACAGTGTTGGTTACTCAGTAGCATGACTTTTTTGTATTAATATAAAAGACAATGAAGCTCTCTGAGGGAAATTCTCACACACATGAATGACAATGTCATTTTCAACCATGGGCAGTTCCAAGCATTAATTTTGTTCCTCATTTCACTACCACACAATGTAGCGCCACCGGGTTAAAGAATGGAGAAAATACAAGGGGAAGATAAGTGGAAGTGCATGGACAGACAACATAGCTAGTTCAACTTGCTTTTGCATAACTGAGCCCCTCCTGACACTGTATACCTTTTCATAGTCTCTCAGAATGTAGAAATCAGCACTTTCCAGCTACAAAGATCGCTCACGTGTTTGATAAAAACACGTGTTCTCCGTGCACGTGCATGGCGATTGCAATTGATGCACGCATTTCTGCGCATGCGCTCAAAGGGTTAGTGATTTTGCACTTGTTTTTTTGTATTACAGTTTTATTTCAGCTTCCACTTTCCTTAAGCACCGTTCATTTAGTGTTGGCACATCATCTGTTTTGTGTTCAGTTTTCTGTGTACACAGGAGGGCCCTTAGCCTTCCAATGTAAATTAGGTTTTGGCTTAGCTTGTTTTCCTCCTGATGTCATGCAGATACAACATGATGCTACAATGAAAAGCACTAACAGTGCAAACCCTCTGCGAACTGCGCATGCGCGGTACCGCTAGTTGATGGGCTGGGCTTTTAGTATGCATTTACTCGTGGTCACCCGCTAGTAGCTTGCGGAGAGTCTGACACAGACTAGCTACAGTAGTAGATAGCTGCGGTGCACAGACAGACAGACAGACAGACAGACAGACCCAACTACCGTAACCCTCGCTGCACATGCGCACCGAGGGTTAATAATGAACACAGAATGGAAAATAAACGTTTAATACCTCTGATACATTTTTTAGTAAAGCCCTCCCTACACTCTACGTGGGGTTGGATGTGGCGCCCTATGCAGTAAAATTTCCCAATAAACCACATGCAACATGAGAATAAGAACCTTGCTAAAGATTGGATCTAAGGAGAGTGAAGCCATGTTCCAAGACCTTCTCTTTGGAGAACCAAAGACTGATAATGAGGTAAATAATAAAAGAGAAAAAATGTTTACCTATATTTTATGTGTTTACCCCTATACATCTGCCACATTTAATAAGGCAGACTTCTTACCGAAGAACTGGCCACTTTGCCTTTGAGCAAGTGGAGGGGGATTTGTATTAAGTTAACCCCCAGTGTGCTTGTGCAGTGAGGGTCTGTTACAACATTGTTCTTTTCTATGCCTAACTG